>JZKD02S2444990.1:11416-27422 GCA_000966675.3 Picea glauca | reverse complement strand
AGGTGTATGTGTGCAACCTAATGTTAGACATAGAAAATACAATTTCTTATTTCTTAAAATATAAAACAATGTATTTTTTAACACATGGTTGTTCGAAAAGTTTCAGACGTTGTTTTGGATTCACGTCCTTCAAGGATGTTAATTAATCACACAATTAATATTGCTTGTGCCAATTCAATCGAGTCCTCGTGGACTATGGAAATTGCATTAACATTGCAATTTCAGATAATAGATGTCTGACATGTACCTAATGTCGAGGTCATCATCACACATGAAACCCAACCTCCAATGATTTATGGACTCACATCAACATTGTAATTGTCATGACAAAGCAACACTAAATTCGATGCTCTTTGCAGGTCTGAAAATCTTGCAGTCTAAGTGATTTTACAATGACAGGCCTGCTTGTTCATTGCATTACCACCCTGCAATCAATGGCATTGTTCCCATTTCCACTGCTAGTGTCGATGTCTGAAGCTAAATCTATCTAGAGCTTGGAGTCACCGCCAATGTGGATGCCTGAGGCTGAAACTACCTGGAGCCTGAGTCACAACTTGTTACACTTGACATTAGTGTTAGCAGTGATCGAAAGTTGATTGTATGTCGAGTCTGTTACAACATCCAAAGGTCGCTCAACAATATTTGATATAGAATTTGGTTGTTTGTCAAGTCTATTAAAAATTTGTCATAAAAGGTTTTGTAATTTTAGAATGTTGATTCAAACACGCATACAGTTTCTCACCTTCGTGAGGATCCAAATTTATAATTTCCTTCTGAGTATATTCGGGCATGGAGTAATATGTGGCGTCACTTCTGAATATTCTAGACCATTTTGTGAGCCAGGATGTCTACCACCCCTATGACGAAAGATATATTCTGGTGTGATCTGCAACATTTGATACACTTGCCAAATATGTGTTGCTAGAATAAGATATATACTTCAAAAGAGGAGCATTTTCCAGGTGACTTGAACATCCCTTCCAATTTACAACAATAAAACAAAGAAATTCAACATACAAATCTTCAGGCAGGCCTTTCAACCAAACAGATGATCGAGTATAGGGAGAATACCAGTCACAACATACTTGATTTTTTTTTTTTGTCTCAGCTTTTGTTGGCTAACAAGATATTTTCCCCCCAAAGTTGATGTCACATAAAACCACTCCCTCATCTTTGAATTGGGCCTGAATCACATCTCTAAGTTGTCTCATATGTCGATGACCAGGAAAATTACAAGGAAGGCACCTTAAACCCCAAGTTTTCGACGATAGAGGGAAATTAACACTTATCAAAGTATGGAATGTTGAATAAAAAGCTAATTCAGACAATCCATATCTAGAAGAGACAAGCTATTCAAGAAGCTCGGATAGATCTACCTGGAAACACCAATGAAGTCCAAGAACCTAAATTGATATTCAACACGTTGCTTTTAACCAGGAAAGCATTTGATGATCAAGTTGAAATCTATAAAAGTCTGTCTACAGGCTTGATTCTTGTACATATTTGATACCAATTTTATAGAGTAGGACCAACATGTTACAGATATTGAACCAAAATACAAACTTTTATAGATTCATAACATGGATCATATGATCCTTGACTACACAGTTTACAAATGAGATCAGTGTTCTTTGTTCACAAGTTCCCAAAGGCGAGTGAAGAGGATACACACTGCTCTTACTCTAGATTCAGACTCTCGCATCCCCGATGATGTTAATGAAGACCCAAAGGCTTTATTTATATTAAAACTAGAAGGTTGTCAGTCATATTTTATAGGCAACTCTCGGTATAAAAAATAGATTCCTTTAAGTGGATGGGGTAGCTGGTGGACTCCAGCTGTTATCTCGTCCCTTAGAGGCTCAACCATATGGGGAACCATTCTGACTTTTACAGAAAGACACGAGATTCTAAACATATAAAATCAAACACAAAGTGGAGTTCAACTGGAACCTACAGAACAGTCGGGACACCACTGTCATCCCGATAGACATGAATCTAAATATTACAAATTTGTAGGCCCATCATGCTTCCATTCTATTTATTATATTATGCATAGCAACTGAGTCAAAAGAATCCCCGCTATCACTATGATCAGTGTCATAGTTGATATGACTGGAGGGCGGTGATCCATAATGATCAGAAAATGGCGAGAAACCATTAAAGCACTTATAAAATGGAGATCCTTGCATGGCTGGGATCAAATATTCATCAAGAATACAAATATCCCCATAGAAATTACTGGAAACTTTGTAGTTTTGGGGTTCAGTAGGTTCATTTTTGATGTACAGAAGGTCACTTCCTTGGAAAGATAAATTAAACACGAACCACCCATTATGGTGTGTTGCTTCTTCAATTTCTGAATGTAACCAATGTTTGAATGCTTCTTTGCTACTTTCAAAGAATAAAACATCTCTGGGGCAATATTTCCATAGTATGATGAAGAACCAACCAGACCACCGGGCCTGATTTTGATGAAAGGTATAACAATCAAAGAGTATGCAACTTGAACCAGTATATTTAACTTGGTTCATAATAACACAATAATCAGCATAAGTCAAGCTCAGACTATATATGTATATGTATCTTTGTCCTTGCATAGGACCACTAGTTATATTTCCTCTAGATATTCTGGTGCTATGCATGAAATAACTAGAATTAGGTATGCAATGATTATAGGACTGGATCCATCTTTCTATGATCTCCTTACATGCAGGACTATTTTTTATACATTGTTCCATACAGATAAAACAATAAAAATATATACAATGATCACATAAAAAAAAACCATTTGTATCCTGGAGGTGCAGTAGGAGTGCATTGTGAGGAGGATGCCATCATCTTAATTTCTTGGACTTCCTGTGGGACTGGAGCTGCTTCTCTTGTAAGTAAATCTACAATACCATTATCTTTCCCTGGCTTGTACTGAATATCGAAATCGAAACCGTCAAGCCATAAAATCCATCTCAAAATCCTATTGTTACCCTGTTCAAGAAGGCACTGATTAGACAACATTCCATTCATATGCTTTAAATTTGTTCTAACTGTGAAATGAACAATTTTTAAGAACAATCTAAATATTTTGATTCCATTCTTTACGGCAAGGATTTCTTTATGAGATGAGGGGTATCTAGATTCTGCTTATGAAAAACATGCATAGGCATAAATGCAGACTTCTTCTTTCATAGGGTTGATTTTTTGTAATAATACTATTGCCCATGTCTCATTAGAGGCATCAGTTTCAAGGATCAACGGTAACGAGACATTAGGTAGATGTAGCCTAGGAAGATCTTGGATCTTCTGCTTGATAATTTGTACAACCCTTGTCATTTTTTGATTCCATGGGATTGTTCCTTTTAATCTTATTTGCAAGATTCACACATCTTTGGCTTGATGGTCATAGAACCAACGAATGTAATTAAGATTGCCAAGGAATTTCTATAGTTGTTTAATATCTAGAATTTCTTCAGGGAATTCTGATAGCTTTTTCAAAACGTGTTCTTGAAGTTCAATGGCTCCTTGAGATAGTATCAGTCCCATATACTCAATCATTGTTTTAGCCCAACAAAGTTTGGATCTACTCAGGACTAAGCCATGGCGAAACAAATGATCATATATTATTTTGAGGTGAGCAATATGAGACTTAATGTCTAAAGAACAAACCAACAAATCATCAATATAAACAATTACAAAGGACAAATGCTTGAAGAAGTCATCCATTCATTTTTGAAATTCGGAAGGTGCATTCTTCAATCCAAAAGGCATTACCTTCCACTGAAACTGACCATGGGGGACGACGAAAGCAATTTTGTACTTGTCCTTTGGAGATATTCCAATCTGCCAAAAACCACTCTTTAAGTCAAACTTGTTGAAGACATTACAATTACTAATTTTCAAGAAAAGAATGTCTTTTGATGGTAGAGGAAATCTGATAGGTAATAGAGCATCATTGAGGGCTCTATAATTTATAACTGTTCTTGGTTTTCCTCTTTTCTTCTCACTATGTTTGTTGACATAAAATGTAGGGCATGTCCAAGGGCTGCGGCTAGATTCAATTAATCTTCTTTCCAGAAGTTCATCTATTTCTTTCTGACAGTACTATGTTTCTGTGGGCTCTATAATTTATAACCATTCTTGGTTTTCCTCTTTTATTCTCACTATGTTTGTTGACATAAAATGCAGGGCATGCCCAAGGGCTGCGGCTAGATTCAATTAATCTTCTTTCCAGAAGTTCAACTATTTCTTTCTGACAGTACTCTGTTTCTGTGGGAGACATTTGATTAGCCAAAGCTTTATGAGGTTTAGCAGAATAGTCTTCTTTATAAGGTAGGTCTAAAATATATTTCTCTCTAGTCTAAAAGGCATTAGGGTAATATGAGGTACAATCTGTTTAGATCTTTTCCTTGATATCTTGAATAGACTGAAGACCATGCTTTTCATCATTATTAACAATCTTTTGAATCTTTGCTAAATTCTCAACAGACCTTTCTAATTGTGGTATAGGTTTAGAATAACCTATCCTTGATTCATATGAATACTTGCTTGGAATAGAAATGGTTTTACCTAAAACAATAATCTGTACAAAGTTCTAGCCAACTGTAAATGGTAAACACCTATTTACAAAATCCTGTCCTAATAGGACATCGACTCAAGTGTCAAAACAATATAAATTAACATAAAATTTAACACCTTTCAAAACTATAGGAAAATCTGGAGCAAAAGATTAGATCTTTATTTCAGTCTTATTGACAACTTTGAATGATATACTGATAGGCTGCCAAAAATATGAAGGAATTGCACCATACTTAGCACATGAATTCATAACACCAGTATCTAATTGAGCATCTAGAGTATAAGTTAAATATCCAAATACTTTTATATCGAACGAAATGATCAACCTAACTTCAAACCCATTTAATTGATTGTGAGTAGTCGATTATGAAGATTGATCTTTTGGAATCTGTGGAGGATAAAATGTGTGTTCTTCTATTTCTTGCTCAAAAATCTCATCCTGCTTTTTCTTTAAATAGTTTAGCTCTTCCTTTTCAAGATTTACAGATCTCTTTGATCATAGCTTCTTTTTGTTTTATTGAAGTCTCTAATGTGCTAATTGTTTGATCCAATGAATTAACATTTTGCAATTCTTCTTGTTCTTCTTCTACATCATCAAGCACTTTTACTAAGTGCTTGTTAGCATAGGATTTTCGTTGATGTAGGAAATTAGGCTTAGATCTGTGTGAAGAGTATTTTACTAGCTGAGGGTTACGTGGGATAAAAGAAGAATCAAGAGGTGAGTAATGTTTTACATTCACCATGCTTGGTTGCTGATGGATTTTAATTTTGGAATCAAGGGCTGGGATCTGGGCATGTAGTTGGTTAGAAATTTGGAATTGTCTAGGGGTTAAATGAGATAGCCTTGATTGCAATAAAGATATGCGCTAAAGAAGGGCTGGAATCTCTTCAAAGGTGGACATAATTTTCATATCTAAAAAATTCAAACACTTTGGTAAGTCATCGGATTATGAGGAATCGAGGGAATTGGGTTGAGAAGGAGTCTCAGGTTCAGACTCTGTGAAGGAAAGGTATTCACCTTCTGAGCGGGTAGAAACTAAGTCCCATTCCACTGGATCATAACCGGTGGTGAATAGATCCATAATTTTGTTTTGAAACTTAGTTTTCTTCCACAAAGGACACTGTGAAGCCTAGTGGCCAGGATTTTTACAAATGTAGCACTTGGTGTGGCTAGAATGTGTAGGTTTAGGTCTGTGCTTGAAATAGGATTTACTTGGGAATGTGTTATGGTTGCGGGAACCAAATTTCTTTGGGAACTTACCTTTAGTTTGTCTAAAGGTTTTTTGGTGCTTACACTTAAAGCATCCACAATCAGATGTGCAATGATCTGGACGTCCTTTCTTTGGTGAACAACCAAAGTGATATGTCTTAGCAAAAATATCACACACACTAGAATCAAACACAAGTTGTTTCTTAACAGACTTGTTAGTTTTACGGTGAATACACTCTTTTTGGAGTGTAATGGTGATATGATCATGCAATTTAGCTAATGATAAGTCATCTAAATCAACATCTAGTTGTTCTAGTATTTCTCTTACTAGATCATGTATTTTACCAGGCATTGCTAAGAGGTATTTTCTAAGATATGCAACATTGTCAGGATCAGGACACTGATAGAGAAGATCTTGCATCGTGCACAAAAATTCTGGAAGTTGGATAATATGGCATAACTTTTGACTCATATACATATTGACATAATGATCAGAGTCAATCTTATAGCTACCATAAAATTCATGAACTACAACCTTAACTATTTCATCTATGGGGGTATCATGATTCATAATTCAGAGCTTATCCAATTCGGGAACTCTTTCCCACCAGAGTCATAAGTTTCCAGTGAAAACCCACGTTAATATTAAAGACAATTCATTCCATGCTATACGATTTATGTAGAGCGATTTTTGGGTTTTATCCCATGCATGCCATCTTTGAAAGATAATCATCATTTCATTCATAGATCGACAGTTTATATTAGATACAGGGGTTAGATCTATATTTTCCCTGTTGAAACTAGCATGCTCATCAGAGTTTGTAGGATCAAATGGCACTTTCTTGCTAGATCCATACTTTTCATTACACCATTTTTCCCAGGCAGTCTGGAAGGGATTTCCTGCTGCTTCATGTTCTGATGATCTTGGGCCAATAGAAGATTGCCCTTCTTCAAAACCTTTTATGCATGGTGTAGGAGAGGTTTTAAACAATGTTTTTTTAAACTAAGATATTTGGGACTTTACTAGGTCTAACTTTTTAGACGCTAGCAAGGCTATTTCGACTATTCTTGAATAAGAATTTGTTGAACTACTACTCAACTATTTTAATGTAAGTTGTTTTTGTTTATCAGTTGGGCCAAAGAACCTGAATGAGGTTTGTTCTTCTAGTTCAGAATAAATAATAGGAGGAGGCGAACTCTTCTCCTTGTCAAAATCTTCTTTTAGATCTTGAATGGCAGACTGGATGGTATCCAGTTTGTCTAAAAGTTGTCTTAATTGTTATACAAAAGTCTATTGATGAATTTCAATTGATTCTAAGTCTGAATGAATACCATTCAGATGAACTTTAGTTTGCAAGACATCTTGAGCAAGGTCATCAAGATTCCGTTCTATACATACTGATTGGTAGTTGGAATAATTTTGCAACCTAACTAAGCCAGGTGACTTTTCTGCATCAATTTTCTTATACTATACAAAATCAAGATCTGTTTCTAAGGAATTATTCTTGAATACACGAGTGAAGTTTCCTGGTCCGAGATTCCTTTGAGGAAGAGGATAAAACTTTTCTTTGTCAGCTCTTGGTAGTGGATACTACATCATATTAATTTGTCTTGGAGCTGAGATTTGTAAGCATTTAGGATAGTTAGAATGTTGTCCGAGATGATCAATATTAGATGAAAATGTTTGAAATGAAAGTGGATATTGTACAAGGCGTAGATCTGAAATTGTGTGTCTCTCAGGGAGCTGAGTAGGTATGCAAGCTTTGCAGAATCTACACTTTGTGGTTCTAGTTTTATGATTTATAAAATGGTTATCCAACTCGAATCTACCAGGAACCGGTTTGTAGATAGGGTGTTGGATTGTCGAACCAGAAGAAGATGTGTGCAATCTTGATGACTTTCCATCATAGGATTTTGTAGGTTTGTTATTTGTTCTACTACTATTAGATATGCCAATTTTTAATATTGAAGTCCCTTGGAAGTTTGGTTCTATTGATAGATTTTGGGTCTCAGATGGATGGTATTTGGTTTGAAGAGCTTGGTAATCAGCTTTCCATTCATTTCTGATCGTTAGCTGAGAAAATACAAGAGTTAATGGGGTGACATTTCTGGGACCAACCACCACGCTTTCAGAGGTAGCGTGCTTTAAGAGATTAGGATTGAGGGCAGGCATTGTAGTGGATACAAAACAGAGGCAGGTTGTGGTATGCAACTGAGCAATTTCTGAGGGAGTTGCCATATCAAAACCTGATAATTGTATGTATTCTTGCAGAAGAGAGTAAATGAAAGGGTTAGTAAGAGAGACTTGGAATCGGGGAAGAACTGAGGACCATACATGGCCATTATGAAGGGGTGCTTGAAAACCACCAATCAAAGCATCATTAAACTGGTTATGTCGAGAGTATAAAACACAACACAAAGCAGAGGTATCTAATCCAGGGTGAACTAGAGGATTTATGCCAACTGTAATAAACCAAGATGAACATATTTATAACCATGTTCAAGTCCCCAATCTATGTCGTCTTGCTTAATAATGGGTATTTGGTATACATTTTTTCCAAGTGATAGGGGCACATTAACAGAGCAATAACAGATTAGAGTGGTAGCTCTGAATTTAAACATAGGCAAGTCATAAATCTGAGATGGTTCTATTTCTGGCATTGACCCATTGACATCTGGTTCACACTCTTGGGCCAATAGACAAGTATTATATAGAGGATTAGAAGAACTAGAAGTTAATATCCATTTAAGCCATGTGGGTTTCTTAAACTTGGCATCTGAAGATAGATCATAGGAGGGTTTGCTATTGAGTTTGTGAGATTCCATGTTATACTAATGCAACTTTTGACAAGATATCAAAGATACAGGAAAGTAAATATAGCAGTTGGTAAGAATATCACTTATAATGGGAAAGATATAATACGCAACACCTTACACCTTCACTGGTGTTCACTGGATGCTATCTTCTGTCTCACAACAATGGTTGGAAACCATTCATAAACAATGATTCACGTCATCTGCTATTTAGCATCTACACTTATCGTATCAATATCTTTCAAACACATGGCTCATACAAATGAATATGCAACGCAACAAATATCCACTAAAAATAAGATGATTTTATTTCTTTAGATTTGATTATAGACACATGGCCCTGATACCAATTTTACAGAGTAGGACCAACATGTTATAGATATTGAACCAAAATACAGACTTTTATAGATTCATAACATGGATCAGATGATCCTTGAATACATAGTTTACAAACGAGATCAATGTTTTTCGTTGACAAGTTCCCGAAGGCGAGTGAAGAGGATACACACTNTGGGTTGAGAAGGAGTCTCAGGTTCAGACTCTGTGAAGGAAAGGTATTCACCTTCTGAGCGGGTAGAAACTAAGTCCCATTCCACTGGATCATAACCGGTGGTGAATAGATCCATAATTTTGTTTTGAAACTTAGTTTTCTTCCACAAAGGACACTGTGAAGCCTAGTGGCCAGGATTTTTACAAATGTAGCACTTGGTGTGGCTAGAATGTGTAGGTTTAGGTCTGTGCTTGAAATAGGATTTACTTGGGAATGTGTTATGGTTGCGGGAACCAAATTTCTTTGGGAACTTACCTTTAGTTTGTCTAAAGGTTTTTTGGTGCTTACACTTAAAGCATCCACAATCAGATGTGCAATGATCTGGACGTCCTTTCTTTGGTGAACAACCAAAGTGATATGTCTTAGCAAAAATATCACACACACTAGAATCAAACACAAGTTGTTTCTTAACAGACTTGTTAGTTTTACGGTGAATACACTCTTTTTGGAGTGTAATGGTGATATGATCATGCAATTTAGCTAATGATAAGTCATCTAAATCAACATCTAGTTGTTCTAGTATTTCTCTTACTAGATCATGTATTTTACCAGGCATTGCTGAGAGGTATTTTCTAAGATATGCAACATTGTCAGGATCAGGACACTGATAGAGAAGATCTTGCACCGTACACAAAAATTCTGGAAGTTGGATAATATGGCATAACTTTTGACTCATATACATATTGACATAATGATAAGAGTCAATCTTATAGCTACCATAAAATTCATGAACTACAACCTTAACTATTTCATCTATGGGGGTATCATGATTCATAATTCAGAGCTTATCCAATTCGGGAAATCTTTCCCACTAGAGTCATAAGTTTCCAGTGAAAACCCACATTAATATTAAAGCCAATTCATTCCATGCTATACGATTTATGTAGAGCGATTTTTAGGTTTTATCCCATGCATGCCATCTTTGAAAGATAATCATCATTTCATTCCTAGATCGACAGTTTATATTAGATACAGGGGTTGGATCTATATTTTCCCTGTTGAAACTAGCATGCTCATCGGAGTTTGTAGGATCAAATGGCACTTTCTTGCTAGATCCATACTTTTCATTACACCATTTTTCCCAGGCAGTCTGGAAGGGATTTCCTGCTGCTTCATGTTCTGATGATCTTGGGCCAATAGAAGATTGCCCTTCTTCAAAACCTTTTATGCATGGTGTAGGAGAGGTTTTAAACAATGTTTTTTTAAACTAAGATATTTGGGACTTTACTAGGTCTAACTTTTTAGACGCTAGCAAGGCTATTTCGACTATTCTTGAATAAGAATTTGTTGAACTACTACTCAACTATTTTAATGTAAGTTGTTTTTGTTTATCAGTTGGGCCAAAGAACCTGAATGAGGTTTGTTCTTCTAGTTCAGAATAAATAATAGGAGGAGGCGAACTCTTCTCCTTGTCAAAATCTTCTTTTAGATCTTGAATGGCAGACTGGATGGTATCCAGTTTGTCTAAAAGTTGTCTTAATTGTTATACAAAAGTCTATTGATGAATTTCAATTGATTCTAAGTCTGAATGAATACCATTCAGATGAACTTTAGTTTGCAAGACATCTTGAGCAAGGTCATCAAGATTCCGTTCTATACATACTGATTGGTAGTTGGAATAATTTTGCAACCTAACTAAGCCAGGTGACTTTTCTGCATCAATTTTCTTATACTATACAAAATCAAGATCTGTTTCTAAGGAATTATTCTTGAATACACGAGTGAAGTTTCCTGGTCCGAGATTCCTTTGAGGAAGAGGATAAAACTTTTCTTTGTCAGCTCTTGGTAGTGGATACTACATCATATTAATTTGTCTTGGAGCTGAGATTTGTAAGCATTTAGGATAGTTAGAATGTTGTCCGAGATGATCAATATTAGATGAAAATGTTTGAAATGAAAGTGGATATTGTACAAGGCGTAGATCTGAAATTGTGTGTCTCTCAGGGAGCTGAGTAGGTATGCAAGCTTTGCAGAATCTACACTTTGTGGTTCTAGTTTTATGATTTATAAAATGGTTATCCAACTCGAATCTACCAGGAACCGGTTTGTAGATAGGGTGTTGGATTGTCGAACCAGAAGAAGATGTGTGCAATCTTGATGACTTTCCATCATAGGATTTTGTAGGTTTGTTATTTGTTCTACTACTATTAGATATGCCAATTTTTAATATTGAAGTCCCTTGGAAGTTTGGTTCTATTGATAGATTTTGGGTCTCAGATGGATGGTATTTGGTTTGAAGAGCTTGGTAATCAGCTTTCCATTCATTTCTGATCGTTAGCTGAGAAAATACAAGAGTTAATGGGGTGACATTTCTGGGACCAACCACCACGCTTTCAGAGGTAGCGTGCTTTAAGAGATTAGGATTGAGGGCAGGCATTGTAGTGGATACAAAACAGAGGCAGGTTGTGGTATGCAACTGAGCAATTTCTGAGGGAGTTGCCATATCAAAACCTGATAATTGTATGTATTCTTGCAGAAGAGAGTAAATGAAAGGGTTAGTAAGAGAGACTTGGAATCGGGGAAGAACTGAGGACCATACATGGCCATTATGAAGGGGTGCTTGAAAACCACCAATCAAAGCATCATTAAACTGGTTATGTCGAGAGTATAAAACACAACACAAAGCAGAGGTATCTAATCCAGGGTGAACTAGAGGATTTATGCCAACTGTAATAAACCAAGATGAACATATTTATAACCATGTTCAAGTCCCCAATCTATGTCGTCTTGCTTAATAATGGGTATTTGGTATACATTTTTTCCAAGTGATAGGGGCACATTAACAGAGCAATAACAGATTAGAGTGGTAGCTCTGAATTTAAACATAGGCAAGTCATAAATCTGAGATGGTTCTATTTCTGGCATTGACCCATTGACATCTGGTTCACACTCTTGGGCCAATAGACAAGTATTATATAGAGGATTAGAAGAACTAGAAGTTAATATCCATTTAAGCCATGTGGGTTTCTTAAACTTGGCATCTGAAGATAGATCATAGGAGGGTTTGCTATTGAGTTTGTGAGATTCCATGTTATACTAATGCAACTTTTGACAAGATATCAAAGATACAGGAAAGTAAATATAGCAGTTGGTAAGAATATCACTTATAATGGGAAAGATATAATACGCAACACCTTACACCTTCACTGGTGTTCACTGGATGCTATCTTCTGTCTCACAACAATGGTTGGAAACCATTCATAAACAATGATTCACGTCATCTGCTATTTAGCATCTACACTTATCGTATCAATATCTTTCAAACACATGGCTCATACAAATGAATATGCAACGCAACAAATATCCACTAAAAATAAGATGATTTTATTTCTTTAGATTTGATTATAGACACATGGCCCTGATACCAATTTTACAGAGTAGGACCAACATGTTATAGATATTGAACCAAAATACAGACTTTTATAGATTCATAACATGGATCAGATGATCCTTGAATACATAGTTTACAAACGAGATCAATGTTTTTCGTTGACAAGTTCCCGAAGGCGAGTGAAGAGGATACACACTTCTCTTAATCTAGACTCAGACTCTTGTCTCTCATCCCCGATGATGTTATTGAAGACCCAGAGGATTTATTTATATTAAAACTAGAAGGTTGTCGGTCATATTTTACAGGCAATTTTCGGTCTAAAAAGTAGATTCCTTTAAGTGGATGGGGCAACTAGTGGACTCCAGCTGTCATCTCGTCCCTTAAAGGCTCAGCCATATGGGGACCCATTTCGACTTTTACGGAAAGACATGAGATTCTAAACATATCAAATCAAACACAAAGTGGAGTTCAACTGGAACCCATGGAACAATCGGGACACCTCTGTCGGCCCGATAGACATGAATCTAAATATTACAAATTTGTTGGCCCATCATGCTTCCATTCTATCTATTATATTATGCATAGAAACTGAGTCAAAAGAATCCCCGTTGTCACTATGATTAGTGTCGTAGTTGATATGACTGGAGGGCGGTGATCCATAATGATCAAAAAATGGCGGGAAACCATTGAAGCACTTATAAAATGGAGATCCTTGCATGGTTGGGATCAAATATTCATCAAGAATGCAAATATCCCCGTAGAAATTACTGGAAACTTTGTAGTTTTCGGGTTCGGTAGGTTCATTTTTGATGTACAAAAGGTCACTTCCTTGGAAAGATAAATTAAATATGAACCACCCATTATGGTGTGTTGCTTCTTCAATTTATGAACATAACCAATGTTTGAATGCTTCTTTGCTACTTTCAAAGAATAAAACATCTCTGGGGCAGTATTTCCATAGTATGATGAAGAACCAACCAGACCACCAGGCTTGATTTTGATGAAAGGTATCACAATCAAAGAGTATCCATCTTGAACCAGCATATTTAACTTGGTTCATAATAGCACAATAATCAACATAAGTCAAGATGGGACTATATATGTATATGTGTCTATGTCCTTGCATAGGACCACTAGTTATATTTCCACTGGACATTCTGGTGCTATGCATGAAATAACTGGAATTAGGTATGCAATGATTATAGGAATGGATCCATCTTTCTAGGATCTCTTTACATGCAGGACTATTTTTTATACATTGTTCCATACAGATAAAACAATAACAATATATACAATGATCACATAACAAAACCCATTTTTTCTTGGACGTGCAGTAGGAGTGCATTGTGAGGAGGATGCCGTCATCTTAATTTCTCGAACTGTTTGTGAATCTGGAGCTACTTCTCTTGTAAGTAAATCTCCAATACAATTATCTTTCCCTGGATTGTACTAAATATCAAAATCGAAACCATCAAGCCATAAAGTCCATCTCAAAATCCTATTGTTACAATGTTCAAGAAGGCACTGATTAGACAACATTCCTTTCATATTCTTTAAATATGTTCTAACTGTGAAATGAACAGTTTTTAGGAACAGTCTAAATCTTTTGATTCCATTCTTTACGGCAAGGATTTCTTTATGAGATGAGGGGTATCTGGATTCTACTTCTGAAAAATAGGCAAAGGAATAAATTCAGACTTATTCTTTCATAGGGCTACTTTTTTGTAATAATACTGCTGCCCATGTCTCATTAGAGGCATCAGTTTCAAGGATCAATGGTAACGAGACATTAGGTAGATGTAGCCTAGGAAGATCTTGGATATTCTGCATGATAATTTGTACAACCTTTGTCATGTTTTGATTCCATGGGATTGTTCCTTTTAATATTTTTTGCAAGATTCACACATCTTTGGCTTGATGGTCATAGAAATGGAAAATGTAATTAAGACTGCCAAGGAATCTCTGTAGCTGTTTAATATCTAGAATTTCATCAGGGAATTCTGATAGCTTTTTCAAAACGTGTTCTTGAAGTTCAATGGCTCCTTGAGATAGTATCAGTCCCATATACTCAATCTTTGTTTTAGCCCAAAAAAGTTTGGATCTACTCAAGACTAAGCCATGGCGAAACAAATGATCATATACTATTTTGAGGTGAGAAATATGAGACTTAATGTTTAAAGAACAAACCAACAAATCATCAATATAAACAATTACAAAGGACAAATGCTTGAAGATGTCATCTATTTGTTTTTTAAACTCGGAAGGTGCATTCTTCAATCCAAAAGGCATTACCTTCCACTCAATTGACCATGGGAGAGGACGAAAGAAGTTTTATACCTGTCCTTTGGAGATATTCCAATATGCCAAAAACCACTCTTTAAGTCAAACTTGTTGAAGACATTACAACTACTAATTTTCAAGAAAAGCATGTCTTTTGATGGTAGAGGAAATCTGATAGGTAATAGAGAATCATTGAGGGCTCTATAATTTATAACCATTCTTGGTTTTCCTCTTTTCTTCTCATTATGTTTGTTGACATAAAATGCAGGGCATGCCCAAGGGTTGCGACTAGATTCAATTAATCTTCTTTCCAGAAGTTCAACTATTTCTTTCTGAAAGTATTATGTTTATGTGGGAGACATTTGATTAGTCGAAGATTTATGAGGTTTAGCAGAATAGTCTTCTTTGTAAGCTAGGTCTAAAAAATATTTCTCTCTAGTCTAGAAGGCATTAGGGTAATCTAAGGTACAATCGGTTTTGATCTTTTCCTTGATATCTTGAATAGACTGAAGACCATGCTTTTTCAACATTATTAACAATCTTTTGAATCTTTGCTAACTTCTCAACAGGCCTTTCTAATTGTGGTATAGGTTTAGTATAACCTATCTTTGATTCATATGAATACTTGCTTGGAATAGAAATGGTTTTACCTAAAATAGTAATCTGTACAAAGTTCTGGCCAATTGTAAATGGTAAACACCTATTTACAAAATTATTTCCTAATAGGACATCGACTCTAGTGTTAAAACAATATAAGTTAATAGGAACTTTAACACCTTTCAAAACTATAGGAAATTTGGAGCAAAAGACTGGATCTTTATTTCAGTCGTATTGACAGTTCTGAATGATATACTGATAGGCTGCCATAAATATGAAGGAATTGCACCATACTTAGCACATGAATTCATAGCACCAGTATCTGATTGAGCATCTAGAGTATAAGTTAAATATCCAAAAACTTTTATATCGATCTCAATGATCAACCTAACCTCAAACCCATTTAATTGATTGTGAGTAGTCGGTTCTGAAGATTGATCTTTTGGAATTTGTAGAGAATAGAATGTGTGTTCTTCTATTTCTTTCTCAAAAAGCTCATCCTGCTTTTTCTTTAAATAGTTTAGCTCTTCCTTTCCAAGATTTACAGATTTCCAGATCTCTTTGATCATAGCTTCTTTTTCTTTTATTGAAGTCTCTAATGTGCTAATTGTTTGATACAATGAATTAACATTTTGAAATTCTTCTTCTTCTTCTT
>JZKD02S2444979.1:14158-27422 GCA_000966675.3 Picea glauca | reverse complement strand
TATCTTATTTATCATACTTCAATGCCTTAACTATGATGTACAATTCCTTATCTTATTTGGGGTATATTATGATTGCACCAACAAAAGTTTCAAGTGTTATGTTATCCAACTCCTTGTTTGTATCAAACGTTCGGCCATTATGTATCATGCGAAATTTGCTTTGATTTTAAATCAAATTGCAAGATTCATTAGATTTAATATTGATGCATTACAATTCTTTCATGTCAAAGCTTCAGTTACTTGGTTTTCAATTGCAATGAATTGAAAGGTTATACTTGCCTTTTCTAATGTGCATTGAAGAGACATTTCATTCCTAAATAATTTGCAAACCCCATGAATTACCTTGGTTCAATTAAATTATCTTGGATCAACCAATTTACAACAAATTTTATATTTCTTAGGTCAATACAAAATTCACATCTTCTAACTACAAAATCCATACAAAACAATAATTGTTTTCCAAGCTCATATTTCTTCATGTTCGCTTGCAATCAATTGTGGGTTAATATGGAATTACGATATTACAATGTAATATGGTAATACCATATCTCGTGTAATTTTTTTTTAAAAACTTAATGAGATCATCGCAATATCGACGCTAGTTCGTCGGAAAAAAAAATTGCATTTTGACCACCATGGAAATAGCGACGAACTTTCGTCGCAAGTTGCCACAGTTTTTCGTCGCACATACAACATCTTCGTCGTAACTTTGGTCTAGATGAATCCATGTCATCACTATTTCCATGCATTTTCGTCGCAAGTTGCCATAGTTTTTCGTCGCACATACAACATCTGTTTCGTAAGTTTTTGACTTGTCAAAACTTTTCGTCGTAATTGCCATGGTTGTTCGTTGTACTTGCGACGATATTTCGTCGGAATTGCGATGATGCAAAGGGTTAACCGAACTTGACTCTGGTGACATGTGGAGAGATAATTTTGTCAATGTTTCCACGAACACCTGGATCGTCGATATAGCGATGAAATTATTTCGATGAAAAAAAAACTCGGCTTTTGTGGAAATTGCGACGAATATGTGTGGCAATATCAACGAAAAACCGTCGCAAATTTGGTCATATGTACTAGTGTGAGGGAAAAAAGAGTAATTAAATAAGTAATGAAATTAATTTCTGGTGCAATGAAGGGGATGGGTGACACATGTATGAGGATGATTTTTATGGATTAAATTTTTGAACATTAAATTAAATGGGAATTTGGCAAAGAAATGACTTAGAAATTCTATATAAAGAAGGGAAGAGAAGGAGGATGAGGATGGATCTCTTATGTTATGTGTAACGTTATGCTACATAATTTTAGACTTGACTGACTTATGTTGTGAGAGTTGGGATACCCAGCTTGGTGAGGAGTAGTAGCTTGGCGTTGCGAGGCGGGCTAGGAGCTAGTTGTTCTCTCGTTTAGCGTGTGTGGCCCCTTTGTGGCTTAGGGGGATAAGGGGGAAGAATATTACCCCTATCATTGGCTAGGAGGTATAGGTGAAGTGTCATCATTCGGCAAGCAGGAGATGCACAGAGCACGCGGGACAACGACTCAGAGCGGGAGACTTGGGATATGGTACGCTTTCTTGTACTCTGCATGGTATATTGTTATAGACCTTACGCTTTCATTTCAGTACTTTTAACTGTGTAAAGAATGTGTTGGACTTAGCATTTTAATTGAGAACTTAATTTTCCCCATAGCCTTAAGATCGCTACTTGACTTGATTCCTTTGGCTCTCGATCCTTGAATGTTGTGACTGTCCTATTGGTTTTTGATTTATTGTGAATAATTTTTCTTTACTTCGTCCTCATTCCTAGATCATCATTCCATGCTTGAGCAATCGGCCAGGAGCCGAATCGATGGTTGTCACTTCGGTGTTAATAGAACTATAGATCCTAAAGCCCTACTTTTCTATGTGTGGATGATGAGTGAATGATGTTTCTGCCCAGCCATCTACCCCTGTCGATTGTTCTTGTCTGATTGACGGTATTTGTGCCTTATTGCATTGAGTAATTCTACCATTATTATCAATCCTTTCCGCGAACCGTTGATTAACCCAGCGTTTCTAACTCTACATCCCCAAATTTTTAACTCTATGTTTTACCATTTTACAGTCAACATTTTTCCCACTCATCGAACTGCGACCTTGCCATGCTTTAGACTGCGATCTTATCCTTATAGACTGTAAATTTTATTTCATGTTGTTAGCATTATCAGTTATCATTTTTGTCGGCATTTTCAGTTGGTTTTATATCTGCATTTTATTTACTGGCAACGTTATTAGTTTTTGATAGTATTTTCAGCAGCCCATTTAATGGCTTCTTATTTACCCAATAGACACATAAAATTAAGACCCTTAGCATTGGAATTTTAAAACATCTTCATCATGAGCTCATCCCTTTCTAGTCTGCATTTTCATCTTTGTATAACCTGCACTTTCTGTGTGCATTTAAGAAACGAGAGATACATCGTTTGGCTATTTTCTTGTTCTAACACCAACGCCAATGAACCTATTATTTACACCTGGGTGTTTAGGAACCCTTGCGAGAAAACCTGTGGTCGTGGCCCTTTAACTGTAGATTTTTTGGAGTTAAACTCTCTTTCAATTTGACTGTTTACACAACGTATGTTTTTGGACAGTCATTTTTATTTTTGCAATGAAATTGTTTTTAAAATATTAGACAGCCTGCATTCATTGAAACCCTGGAATTATACACCTGCATTTTTTTTTAACTTGGTGACAATGATTTATGCATTTAACCAAACAACAATTCTTTTGTTTTGCTCAATAATATCCCTCACAACTTAGCAATGTCATTGTTCCCTCTGCGATCTGGTATATTAAATGTCAGTGATTTCATTTAGTGCTCTGTGTTTTTGTATATACGTCATATTTATTAATGCTGGATCACAGCGTTATCATCAAATCTTTATGGATGGTATGTTGACTGTGTCAATTCATGTGTTAAATTGGAAAATTAATTGCGTTTTGAACCTTAGTGTTTGGTGAAAGATAGTCATAGTTAACTTTAAATGTTAGGCAACATACCAATGCTTGGAAACGCATTAAAAGTCGAGAACTCTTCTATGGTGTGGTTTTTTCCCTTTAAATTTTCTTTTACCTTCTTTCATGTAGACAACAATGCTGTTACTTTTCTTTAATACAAGACGGGTATCCACAGACAACGTTATAATTTGATTGTGAATCTGGTGGAGGCGTTTTATCTCAGTTCTTGAACAACAATGAAATTTTGTTGGTGAAGTCTTGTTTATTAATAATGAATTTCCTTTATTATGACAACGATACATAAGATATACTCTTGTTATTTTCATCTTTATTTTTATAGTGTGAACCCCCTTTTTATTTATATAGTGTAATTTTGTTTCATAGTGTAAACTCATTCTTTTTATTTATATAGTGTAAATCATGTTCATAGTGTAAAACCATTTGTATGCATATAGCGTAAATTCATTTTTATATATGATGGAAATATTGTTCAAGGAGAGTTATATACTTGATTGTTTAAATAGATATTATGGATAAAAGAGAGAGAGATTTTATTAATACCATAGTGATTATGATTTTATTGATAACATGTTTTATCAGTGGCACTTTTTAGTAATAACATATTGATAGCATGTTAATAGTTTTTAATTAAAAGACCACAAGGTCATTAACGGTTAGCAAAATTTATATTTAAAGACAGTAATTAAATTCTTGTAGTGTCAGTTTTAAAGGATAGCGATAGATACTCATCTGATCTTGGGATTGGATTTTAGTTGCAACAAGCAATTGTTTAATAATAATGTTTTATTATGTACAGATTGGTTTTGTTGCACAAGGAAGTTGTTGTGTTGTAACAATGTCATAGTCTTCTTATTGACTTGTCGGTTGGGTGCTAGGGATTTTCGTCATGTGTTGGAATGGTTAAGTTGTACTTCATGTGAGTTGGATTTATCTTGATTCCTTGGTCCGGATAGGTCTTGTGCACCAGGGTATTGTCACACCTATAACTTGGGGCGGCATGATTCCAAACAAGGGGATCATGGCACACCCTATCGAATAGAGGTGAATGATGACTTAGTCCAATTCAGTGTTTCTCATTGAGGGCATTGTTCATTGTAGTTGTTGATGACGCTTGGGTTTAACGCCTTCGTGTGTTTGGTTACACACCATAGAGGTTCTAGTTAAGGGTCATCGAAATCGTTGTGTCAGATTGTGTATGTTGTCCCTTAACCTGTAGGTGTTGTCCATGTGTGTCAGGTGGGTAGTCGTTTCTCTCTGTTTCTTATGCATGGTTTTCCCAGTTTCTCTTGTTCTAGTGTCTGGAGTCGTAGTTGTTTGTTTCTTTCCCTACAACCATGTGTTCATGGTCATGTTGTGTGGTTGAACTCTTATCGTCATCGCCTTCTTGCCTAAATAAATAAATTCCACTTTCTTCTTCGGTTGTAGTCGTAACGTTTGGGATTGTTACAGATATTTGCTCATTTACAAGATCCAGACATGAGATAAACTTCACATTTATCTATTCCATTTCTCCTTCATGGCTCTCCCAAGGACTAGATTTATAATCATCATATACAAGAACCATCGAAAAGCTATGTTCTTCGTCATCTGCGCTGGGATATTTGTCAAAAGTTGTTTGTTCTTGGTTAGTACTAGAAATCACTTCTTCATCATAAGCAGGGCTACCAAAAACATCTGTCTCATGAACCAAAATATCCTTTGCATTTCCTTCATGAGAGCAACAAGCAAAATCTGCCTTCAATTTCTCTATTTCTGCAGACAGTGATTTTACCAGTTTTTTCAACTCATCCAAGGCATCTCCTTCATTCTCACAGCCTTCATAAGAAACAATTGTACCTTGAACACAGTCTTTATATTCATCACAATAGTTATGACAAATTAACTCAGAGGAATAAAACTTTCGACAATGCATATTGAAAGATGCATGAAACTATTCCAGGGAGGAGATGCTAGTAGGGGGAAAGGAGTGATACCACTCACGATCATCTCTCGCTAATGAGAACATGAACATTTTCATTAATACACCCTCATGATGTATTCCCCATTTATGCATGAGTTCATGAAACTTAAGGAGATTCTCTGCAGAGTTGTCATCTCTATGTTCTCTAAATCTCAACAAAAAAACACCCTACTCATCCATAATAGGAACTACATTTGGAAAACCAGAAACAACATAGAAATTAAAATGATAAAACCTCCGAGCCAAGATGACTTCCATCTAAAAATGCAACTTCTTAAAATTGTGGAGTCGCCACTAGATTATTTAATCATGGATTCGTCGGGTGAAAGATATGTAGTTTGAATGTGTTTGGTCTTTGTTCACCATCAAAGACCAGTTCTGGTCGTTGTCGTTCGCCTAGAGAGATTTTAATCTGGGACAACAACTAAAAGCCTTATTGAGAAGCCTTAACTTTCTGGATAATCTTTTTTCGGGTCAGCTTCAGGTGTAGCCAGATGCACCTATGAAGTAGACCTCGTGTGTCTGCCTTTAGGAGCCACAACTGAAACAATGGAATCGCTAGGTGAAAGTTACAATCTTCAAGGTACTGATTTCTGATGCACCTTCAAAATCAAAACTTCTTTGTCGTTCTTACCCGGGGAAAAGTTTTCAATTTGTCCCCGACAGCAGTGCTAAGAATGTTATCACTTAGAGTCACCTTCAGATTGCGGGAGGATAAGCCCAGTACCCATTAGAGTGTTTGGTGGATGTTTGATTTATATTAGTGGAGGTCAAATGGAGAAAAATCAATACAATAATGATTTCAACACAGAACTGGACAAGAAATGCACAAGGAAGTGAGGACCACATTAACATCATTCAGTGAATAGAGTTTTAGTATGAGCAGAGGGAAGACTTAGTAGGACAAGTGAACATGACTTCTTTGGGCATTGGCTTTCAAGAAGCTTGGTGAAGAAAAAATCAAGCTCAAGACTTCTCTTGAACTCAAGCTTCAGACACTGAAATATGTCCAAACAACACAGTCACAACAACATAATGATCAAACCTACATCACAATGAAACTACAACAACTCGATTGGATCCTCCATACCCGAGCCATTTAGCGTAAGAGGAAATAAGACAACAAAGAATATGACTAAAACTGGTCATGACACTACTGTAATCAAACCTACATTACAACAACATCACAACCCTCGACTAGACCCTCCATCCCNGAGGATGATTTTTATGGATTAAATTTTTGAACATTAAATTAAATGGGAATTTGGCAAAGAAATGACTTAGAAATTCTATATAAAGAAGGGAAGAGAAGGAGGATGAGGATGGATCTCTTATGTTATGTGTAACGTTATGCTACATAATTTTAGACTTGACTGACTTATGTTGTGAGAGTTGGGATACCCAGCTTGGTGAGGAGTAGTAGCTTGGCGTTGCGAGGCGGGCTAGGAGCTAGTTGTTCTCTCGTTTAGCGTGTGTGGCCCCTTTGTGGCTTAGGGGGATAAGGGGGAAGAATATTACCCCTATCATTGGCTAGGAGGTATAGGTGAAGTGTCATCATTCGGCAAGCAGGAGATGCACAGAGCACGCGGGACAACGACTCAGAGCGGGAGACTTGGGATATGGTACGCTTTCTTGTACTCTGCATGGTATATTGTTATAGACCTTACGCTTTCATTTCAGTACTTTTAACTGTGTAAAGAATGTGTTGGACTTAGCATTTTAATTGAGAACTTAATTTTCCCCATAGCCTTAAGATCGCTACTTGACTTGATTCCTTTGGCTCTCGATCCTTGAATGTTGTGACTGTCCTATTGGTTTTTGATTTATTGTGAATAATTTTTCTTTACTTCGTCCTCATTCCTAGATCATCATTCCATGCTTGAGCAATCGGCCAGGAGCCGAATCGATGGTTGTCACTTCGGTGTTAATAGAACTATAGATCCTAAAGCCCTACTTTTCTATGTGTGGATGATGAGTGAATGATGTTTCTGCCCAGCCATCTACCCCTGTCGATTGTTCTTGTCTGATTGACGGTATTTGTGCCTTATTGCATTGAGTAATTCTACCATTATTATCAATCCTTTCCGCGAACCGTTGATTAACCCAGCGTTTCTAACTCTACATCCCCAAATTTTTAACTCTATGTTTTACCATTTTACAGTCAACATTTTTCCCACTCATCGAACTGCGACCTTGCCATGCTTTAGACTGCGATCTTATCCTTATAGACTGTAAATTTTATTTCATGTTGTTAGCATTATCAGTTATCATTTTTGTCGGCATTTTCAGTTGGTTTTATATCTGCATTTTATTTACTGGCAACGTTATTAGTTTTTGATAGTATTTTCAGCAGCCCATTTAATGGCTTCTTATTTACCCAATAGACACATAAAATTAAGACCCTTAGCATTGGAATTTTAAAACATCTTCATCATGAGCTCATCCCTTTCTAGTCTGCATTTTCATCTTTGTATAACCTGCACTTTCTGTGTGCATTTAAGAAACGAGAGATACATCGTTTGGCTATTTTCTTGTTCTAACACCAACGCCAATGAACCTATTATTTACACCTGGGTGTTTAGGAACCCTTGCGAGAAAACCTGTGGTCGTGGCCCTTTAACTGTAGATTTTTTGGAGTTAAACTCTCTTTCAATTTGACTGTTTACACAACGTATGTTTTTGGACAGTCATTTTTATTTTTGCAATGAAATTGTTTTTAAAATATTAGACAGCCTGCATTCATTGAAACCCTGGAATTATACACCTGCATTTTTTTTTAACTTGGTGACAATGATTTATGCATTTAACCAAACAACAATTCTTTTGTTTTTCTCAACAATATCCCTCACAACTTAGCAACGTCATTGTTCCCTCTGCGATCTGGTATATTAAATGTTAGTGATTTCATTTAGTTCTCTGTGTTTTTGTATATACGTCATATTTATTAATGCTGGATCACAGCGTTATCATCAAATCTTTATGGATGGTATGTTGACTGTGTCAATTCATGTGTTAAATTGGAAAATTAACTGCGTTTTGAACCTTAGTGTTTGGTGAAAGATAGTCAGAGTTAACTTTAAATGTTAGGCAACATACCAATGCTTGGAAACGCATTAAAAGTTGAGAACTCTTCAGTGGTGTGGTTTTTTCCCTTTAAATTTTCTTTTACCTTCTTTCATGTAGACAACAATGCTGTTACTTTTCTTTAATACAAGACGAGTATCCACAGACAACGTTATAATTTGATTGCGAATCTAGTGGAGGCGTTTTATCTCAGTTCTTGAACAACAATGAAATTTTGTTGGTGAAGTCTTGTTTATTAATAATGAATTTCCTTTATTATGACAACGATACATAAGATATACTCTGGTTATTTTCATCTTTATTTTTATAGTGTGAACCCCCTTTTTATTTATATAGTGTAATTTTGTTTCATAGTGTAAACTCATTCTTTTTATTTATATAGTGTAAATCATGTTCATAGTGTAAAACCATTTGTATGCATATAGCATAAATTCATTTTTATATATCATGGAAATATTGTTCAAGGAGAGCTATATACTTGATTGTTTAAATAGATATTATGGATAAAAGAGAGAGAGATTTTATTAATACCATAGTGATTATGATTTTATTGATAACATGTTTTATTAGTGGCACTTTTTAGTAATAACATATTGATAGCATGTTAACAGTTTTTAATTAAAAGACCACAAGTTCATTAACGGTTAGCAAAATTTATATTTAAAGACAGTAATTAAATTCTTATAGTGTCAGTTTTAAAGGATAGAGATAGATACTCATCTGATCTTGGGATTGGATTTTAGTTGCAACAAGAAATTGTTTAATAATAATGTTTTATTATGTACAGATTGGTTTTGTTGCGCAAGGAAGTTGTTGTGTTGTAACAATGTCATAGTCTTCTTATTGACTTGTCGGTTGGGTGCTAGGGATTTTCGTCATGTGTTGGAATGGTTAAGTTGTACTTCATGTGAGTTGGATTTATCTTGATTCCTTGGTCCGGATAGGTCTTGTGCACTAGGGTATTATCACACCTATAACCTGGGGTGGCATGATTCCAAACAAGGGGATCATGGCGCACCCTATCGAATAGAGGTGAATGATGACTTAGTCCAATTCAGTGTTTCTCGTTGAGGGCATTGTTCATTGTAGTTGTTGATGACGCTTGGATTTAACGCCTTCGTGTGTTTGGTTACACACCATAGAGGTTCTAGTTAAGGGTCATCGAAATCGTTGTGTGAGATTGTGTATGTTGTCCCTTAACCTATAGGTGTTGTCCATGTGTGTCAGGTGGGTAGTCGTTTCTCTCTGTTTCTTATGCATGGTTTTCCCAGTTTCTCTTGTTCTACTGTCTGGAGTCGTAGTTGTTTGTTTCTTTCCCTGAAACCATGTGTTCATGGTCATGTTGTGTGGTTGAACTCTTATCGTCATCGCCTTATTGTCTAAATAAATAAATTCCACTTTCTTCTTCGGTTGTAGTCGTAACGTTTGGGATTGTTACAGATATTTGCTCATTTACAAGATCCAGACATGAGATAAACTTCACATTTATCTATTCCATTTCTCCTTCATGGCTCTCCCAAGGACTAGATTTATAATCATCATATACAAGAACCATCGAAAAGCTATGTTCTTCGTCATCTGCGCTGGGATATTTGTCAAAAGTTGTTTGTTCTTGGTTAGTACTAGAAATCACTTCTTCATCATAAGCAGGGCTACCAAAAACATCTGTCTCATGAACCAAAATATCCTTTGCATTTCCTTCATGAGAGCAACAAGCAAAATCTGCCTTCAATTTCTCTATTTCTGCAGACAGTGATTTTACCAGTTTTTTCAACTCATCCAAGGCATCTCCTTCATTCTCACAGCCTTCATAAGAAACAATTGTACCTTGAACACAGTCTTTATATTCATCACAATAGTTATGACAAATTAACTCAGAGGAATAAAACTTTCGACAATGCATATTGAAAGATGCATGAAACTATTCCAGGGAGGAGATGCTAGTAGGGGGAAAGGAGTGATACCACTCACGATCATCTCTCGCTAATGAGAACATGAACATTTTCATTAATACACCCTCATGATGTATTCCCCATTTATGCATGAGTTCATGAAACTTAAGGAGATTCTCTGCAGAGTTGTCATCTCTATGTTCTCTAAATCTCAACAAAAAAACACCCTACTCATCCATAATAGGAACTACATTTGGAAAACCAGAAACAACATAGAAATTAAAATGATAAAACCTCCGAGCCAAGATGACTTCCATCTAAAAATGCAACTTCTTAAAATTGTGGAGTCGCCACTAGATTATTTAATCATGGATTCGTCGGGTGAAAGATATGTAGTTTGAATGTGTTTGGTCTTTGTTCACCATCAAAGACCAGTTCTGGTCGTTGTCGTTCGCCTAGAGAGATTTTAATCTGGGACAACAACTAAAAGCCTTATTGAGAAGCCTTAACTTTCTGGATAATCTTTTTTCGGGTCAGCTTCAGGTGTAGCCAGATGCACCTATGAAGTAGACCTCGTGTGTCTGCCTTTAGGAGCCACAACTGAAACAATGGAATCGCTAGGTGAAAGTTACAATCTTCAAGGTACTGATTTCTGATGCACCTTCAAAATCAAAACTTCTTTGTCGTTCTTACCCGGGGAAAAGTTTTCAATTTGTCCCCGACAGCAGTGCTAAGAATGTTATCACTTAGAGTCACCTTCAGATTGCGGGAGGATAAGCCCAGTACCCATTAGAGTGTTTGGTGGATGTTTGATTTATATTAGTGGAGGTCAAATGGAGAAAAATCAATACAATAATGATTTCAACACAGAACTGGACAAGAAATGCACAAGGAAGTGAGGACCACATTAACATCATTCAGTGAATAGAGTTTTAGTATGAGCAGAGGGAAGACTTAGTAGGACAAGTGAACATGACTTCTTTGGGCATTGGCTTTCAAGAAGCTTGGTGAAGAAAAAATCAAGCTCAAGACTTCTCTTGAACTCAAGCTTCAGACACTGAAATATGTCCAAACAACACAGTCACAACAACATAATGATCAAACCTACATCACAATGAAACTACAACAACTCGATTGGATCCTCCATACCCGAGCCATTTAGCGTAAGAGGAAATAAGACAACAAAGAATATGACTAAAACTGGTCATGACACTACTGTAATCAAACCTACATTACAACAACATCACAACCCTCGACTAGACCCTCCATCCCAAGTGTTTTAGCACATTGTTTTACAAAGAGATGAGATAAACTAAATTTTATTAATGTGAAAGTCTCGAATTTTATACATCACCAGAGAACAACTTCTGGCATCAAAATATTAGAAAATAGGGATCTCTTCTCAACCAATTGACGACCATAACAAAATATCAAAACTACTTGTTTATACTCAAATATGTCCCCGACTATCACGAGTGTGATCTGATCACTACATTCAAAGAATTACATATGTGTAATCTTCTGTCATATTGTTCATGTACCCCTTTATCAGATGCAAGCTCAGATCGACATGGGTTGGCAGGAAAATCTGGTCGCAAGGGTACCATGGGCTAACAGCTCCAGCTCCTCCACGCCTTCCATTTATGGGGTGAGTCGAGGTTTCAACCACAAAACCTACCTTCCATTAACTGATTTTCATTGGAGACTCAACGAGACTTAAAGCTCAGGGGGAGGCCACGTACTTCTCTCGGATAGGATGCCATATAAACATGTGATTGCGTGGCTGATCAAAAATGGTTTGGGCTCAGACCGCTTTTGGGCCCATAATCCATCAACTTTCGCCACGTAGCACTTTTTCCTTACCATGGTTTCAATTGTGGGACCGCTCAAGAAAATTATTACCCGAGTATGTTGCGTCCCCGCAATGGACTGTGGCCATAGATTTGGTCTTGATCTGAGATCTGGGTGCACCTGCTAGATTTAGCGACACTTCCAAGCTTAATCACCCACCAACTTTAGGTTCTGCCAAAAGTGTGCCTTGGGATGGGGCACTACTTTTGGCACTAAACAATAACAAATCTTAGAGGATGATCTGACATGGAGGCATGACATCATCATGTTGATATGTTGCAGGCGGAGAGGTAACATGTGTCACACGAAAATACTATGAAAGCATGTCTAAAACGCTTGAAATGAGTGCCATGTGTCAGTGCTAGACAGATGCCACGTATCGGTGATGATGGCTAGCACGAACTTGGTGCTCCAGGGCTCGGGCGCTAGCTCCTTTTCCTTTGGCTCCTTCCTAGATGTGACCTAGGGCTATGACCTTACGCCATCCTGTGATTGTGGGCACGGCCACGAAAGGTTTGAAACCAAACTGCTTTCCTCTGTGCAATTTAGAATGAGACACTATGTGTCCCTTTCACAAAACAATGGTTTTTATTGCGGCCTATCCTCCAAATTTTAAAGTTCGAGCACCCTCCAACCCTGCAATGGAGCGTGACCACTCATATTGTGATCTACGATCATGCCCTTTGATTGACAGCTCAACTCTTGTGCTTTTAGATCGACGGGTCGAATCTATACCCTCTCAAATGGACGGTCGTGATTTGCTTCACTATTCAGGCTTTAGACCTTTCAAATCTCAAACTTCCTCTGCCTTCAGTGCTTTCACCCAGAGCTATGGATCTAATGACGTGTGGCCCCCTGAGATTGACGACTGGGAATTACTTCAGGTCTCCCGACTCTGGGAAAAACAAATCTCAAACCTCATGCTCCTCCATGATTTTACCCGACGCTGATGATCTAATGACGCATGTCCTTCTGAATTGAATGGATGAGAATCACTTTGGACCTTTATCTGGAGTTCACGGATCCATGCCATATGTCCCCTGGATCTTCCTTCAAGTAAATCCCCCGAAGCTAAGGATCTCATGACGTGTGGTCCTCACAGATCGACGATCTAGATTCATTTCGGGCTTTCAACACTTCGGGGGCTTCGACACTTCGGGACTTCGGGCTTCGGCCCTTCAATAGTTTTCAATGCACAACTTGAAGTGGATATTTTATTTGAAGTGGATATTTTTTCCTTTATTGGAAAAAAAATTTCTTCCATTGAAAAAGAATTATTATCTCGAAAGATCCGCTCGTTTTAGATTGATAGATATAGGAAATTTTTGAAAGAAAGATCAAAACATTCTGTACGATCATGCTATATTTGTACTATCATTATTCCTTATCATTCTCGTATGGTAAATCTGATTCTGTCGAACAAGTCTAATTAATTATATGGAAAAGCTAATATAC
>JZKD02S2444979.1:0-14148 GCA_000966675.3 Picea glauca | reverse complement strand
CATTCCAAGAGGTTGTTGGAGAGGAAAATTTGTGTACCTTACCATGTCCAAAGATTCTGGAGAGGAAAATTTGTGTACCTTACCAAGTCCAAAGATTCTTTAGAGGGTTGATCTAGTCCAGTTGCTTGCATTAGTTAATGTCGAGTGGGCCTGGCTCTTAGAATGCACATATTCTTGATCGACTACTAGTTATGGATCTACTGTCGAGTCTTGATAATAAGGGAGTGGCTCATATGCATCATAAGTTGGGTCTCAATCTGGAAAGGCTCTCGAACAAGAGCTAAAACTAGAAGGGGTGCTAAGGGTGGTGGTGGCTATATAGGATCTGCTCATCCTACATTTTGAATTGCTCGTGCATTTTTAACTGGACCAGGAAATGCTACTACTCGGTATGGAATTACTCCACTTATGTATTCTTATATGTGTTCTTACTTTGGTTCTTATAGCTATGGATCTCTATCAGGAAGCTAGTTATGTACCTCAACAACAAAGATATGAATCAGGATCATGATCATCAAAAAGAACAAATGCATCACGATTTCAATCATCAAGACCTTACTAAACATGCACTATTCAATTTGTGTATCAGTTTTCCATTTTATTCAACCATGGTTGCAAATGGAGCCCATTGTCAATTAAACTCTCAATTCAAATCCTAATTCACATAGTTGTTAGACATTCTGGGAGGAATTTTCTCTTCATACACGGGTGACTGAGCTTTGTAATATCTAAACCTATCAAATAGTATAGATCACAATCAAAGAGAATGTAAAATTCTTCAACAAGAATTCCAAGTAACTTTCTCTTTATCAGATTCGATTTGGGTTTGAGTGGTGCATGAGCACAAAAGAGCACAAAGGTATATTTTTCTCCTCAGACTTGGGACTCTGGCATTCTACTTCTTTTTCTTCATTATCTACAAACTAATCTAGGCATTTTTATGAAAAACCAATGTTAATGGTCAACTTCAAAGTACCAAAGAAGGCGTGCTTCTTGTTACATAGAATGAATCTACCTCTAGATTGATAGAATCCCTCATCTTTAATTTTTCCAATGTAGACGGACTATTAGTTGAAGCGACAATTTATCAATAACTTCAACTTCCTTCTAGTTACATTAGTTCGACCAATGATCTGAAAATTCTCAAGACGACAATCTAGTAGAGAAAAATGGCATCTCTTACTGTAGTTCGTATCAAATGAAATCTGGGCCACGCAGAGAAAATAGTCCCTACACAACAGCTTCAACCATTGTCTCACAAAAGTATTTGCAACTTCAAGAAAACAAAGAAACATAATTATAAATGGTTTTGATAAGGGAGTTGCAAATGAACTACAAAGAATGTCTGTATGCAGACAAGAGGCTAACAACCTCTCCCTTTGCAAATCCACATTTCAAGCTTTCAACCATTAAGATAGAGAGCAATTATTGTCCCTAGAAAATATAAGTATCTTTGACCATTGTCTCACTAAAGTATTTGCACCTTCAAGAACAAGAAGAAACATAATTATAAATGGTTTTTGTTGTATTCTAGAACCCACAAAAAATACGTGGTAAAACTCCCAGGGTGAGGGAAACATCCACTGGACAATGGCAACATCATTATATTATGAGGAATGAGGATATTACATTTGGCCTTAGACAACTCGGCATCCCAGGAGAGGGCTTGAAGCCCCCTTGCTCTCAAATTCCTCTAAGGCATTCACATTTATACAAATCCTCCTTCAGTTACATAAATTGAATACATTGAATGCTGCCCCTATTCTTGCTAATTAGTTTTAACTAAACCCAAGAATTCTTTCTTGTTGAAAACAACCGTGAATTGTTGTCACATTCCAACAATCTCCACCTTGACAACAATTAAATTGATGTCATGCCATTGTCCATTCATCACCTTCTTGCAGGCTAAAGATAGGTTCTTTCATAACCGAAGCACCCATTTCATTGCTCCACCTAGATTTGTCATGTTACCAATGAAAACACCAATTGCATGTGAAATATTTCATCCTTTCATCGCAATCATTAATCTTTCTACTTGCACACTATACATGAGACATATAACCCTTTTCTTCTTCATCACTTGGACACAAACCTGAAGAAAGATTATAATGGAAAGCCAAAAAAGATTTTAGTTTCACATCATTCATAACGAATTTATTGAGTATCGTTACCATGTACTCAAGTTGTGATAACCCAAACCTTACCATCAATCTTGTCTCTGTGAATTTCTATGCTCAAGATTGTTTTGCTGCTCCCAGATCCTTCATCTCTAATGTCCAAGTCAACTGACCCAACCAACTAATATTAGCCATGCTACTTCTTGCTATAAGCATACTGTCAACAATCTAAAAACCAAGATATTGACTACCATAAACGCAATGGTTACAGTCACTTCTTGTAAATATTGGCTCACCATGAAGGATTCAACATCTTGTACAAACTTGTCTGCTCGAGTTTCAGACCATACAATAATTACTTGAGCTTTGCAAACAACTCTCCTGTCGCGATCTTGAGCACCTTCAGTGCTCCACCTCGAACTCTGCATTTGAGACCTTTTCCAAAAAATAGACGAAGCCATCCATGTGAGCTTGTCACCAGCTTAAGGCAACTTTCAATGGAGTCTCTATGATCCACCTTAACATGAACATCCCCTTGACCAAATCCAACCAAGTCGGCCAAGTAAGTGTTCAACACTCACCTCCAGGCCGATTTCTGTAGAGTTCCCCAAGCCTTTGAACAAGCTTCGTTACATGCAATATCATGGACTGACCTCAAACCAACCCCCTATAACCTAATTCTATGTCTAGACTTTACCGACGAAATACAAGGGGTACGGATGCCTATTCAGGTCTTACATCCATATGCCCAATTACATGTAATTGCTTACAACTCCAAAATAAATAAATAATTCATAGTGACTTTACCATTAATCCATTGCCATTTACCATCCGGACACTTTGATTAGCGAATAAATGCACCCAATCGATAAGTGTGCACCAGCAAGCTCGAATCAATCTTGTAGCATTGACACATTTAGTGTCCAATATTCATTTCGAATATTCTTTCTCCTCCATGCTAGATCAATACTTAATCTTTCCATTCTCCACTAGATTATGAAAACCCAATGAACCTCGCAGTACTATCAAATTGCATTGGACTAACTTAGTTTCCGACCCCAAATCAATGCAGATCTCACGTCTTTATCAGAATCAAACCCTCTTATTAAAAGGTGTGGGTTATACATATGGAATAAATAAAATCAACCTTCAAATACAAGTGAAAATGAATAGAGAGATTTAATGGAATAAATATGGCCAAGGCGCATTATATAATTCCCAAGGAACTTGCATTATATAATTCCTGAAATCCCATCGATACGAGCACTATTATAATTTTCCTATACATATCGCCTTTCAAGAAACAGACTCGTTGTAGGCTCTGGGCATGCCCAAATAAGCCATGCATCCTCAATGGCTACAACGGACCTCAATCTTGCAACCTTAATCAATGATTGACCTTCTATTTGCCTGGATCTATCCATCCATGGTGTCTAATCCATCTCACCTTTGTGCTGAGATTTGCCTTGATGATGTCTGCCACTGCAACAATGGTTCTATTTCAAACAAATTCTCCTTTGCACAGACTTCACAAAGCCTTCTCTCCAATGCATAGATCAGGACTCCTCTTGTCCTCTTGCGCATCCTTGCAAAGAACAACAATCTAGCCTCATATCTAATGGAGATGCAAGAATTTGAACAACATATATCAAGATCTAGTTACATATCCATGATTTTCTTTGCATATTGGTAGGACATCAACGACCAATCCACCACAGATCTGAAACGTAGCCACACGTAGGCCACTAGTGTGTCCCTCTGTGACCTTCCACTTCATGAGCAACCTCCATTTCGTCTCTGTGGCTCACTTTATCCAGAACTTCTTGGTTCTGTTGTCAATAGTGTGTTTCTCTTGGATAACTTGATCTGCAATAGAAGGGTCTCCAAAGACCACAAACCCAAAACCTCTTGCACGACCGATAGTCATGTCTTTCATAGTAATTTGGAGAAAGAAATATACATGTGCATCGCCGTATCCTTTTGCATAACTTCCTGCACTAGCTCCACCAAAAGGAGGCCCATAACCACTACTTGATTGCATGTAACCACTGTCAATTTTGCTACCATCGACAACATCACTACCTGCATATCCATAGCCAGGAGCAACTCCATCAGATCAGACATCAAATCAACCTCCAAATCTCCTAGATCGTCTGCCCAAAGATGCCTGGGGACATTGATGCCAACCCACAAAATTGTGGAAAAAATTATCCCATGACTCATCCATGCTTTGTGGATCCACTGTCTCAATCTTTTCCTTTAGCCAATTACACTTATCGCGATCTAGAATGTGCATAGATTATTAAATAATGGTGCCACAGTATGCCTGTTCCAATCGATTCATAATTGACAGTTGAGTTTGGACCGACCGATTCTCAGACATGAACCATGACGTCCTCCACACACCGAGGAAAAACTCCCGATCTAGATCCGCCTCTGTGAAACTACTGCATAGAAATCTCGTTCTGCAACTTCACACACCGATAGAGAAATATCTCACCTTGAGGAGATAAATCTCTCACCTCAAATCTCTAATACCACTTGTTGTCATCTAGAACCCACAAAAAATTAATTTACAACACAAACATGCATAGAAAACAGTCACACAAGAGACAAGCTATTTATGTGGTAAAACCCTCAGGGTGAGGGAAACATCCATGGGACAATGGAAACATCATCTATTATCAGGAACCAGGAGATTACATCCGGTCTTAGGCAACCATGAAGCTCGGGAGAGGGCTTGAAGCCCCCTTGCTCTCAAATGCCTGTAAGGAATCACATTTATACAACTCCTCCTTCAGTTACATAAAACTGAATACATTGAATACTACCCCTATTCCTGCTAATTAGGTTTAACTAAAACCCAAGAATACTTTCTTGTTGAAAAATATCGTGAATTTGTTGTCGCATTCCAAAANACTCTCAATTCAAATCCTAATTCACATAGTTGTTAGACATTCTGGGAGGAATTTTCTCTTCATACACGGGTGACTGAGCTTTGTAATATCTAAACCTATCAAATAGTATAGATCATAATCAAAGAGAATGTAAAATTCTTCAACAAGAATTCCAAGTAACTTTCTCTTTATCAGATTCGATTTGGGTTTGAGTGGTGCACGAGCACAACAGAGCACAAAGGTATATTTTTCTCCTCAGACTTGGGACTCTGGCATTCTACTTCTTTTTCTTCATTATCTACAAACTAATCTAGGCATTTTTATGAAAAACCAATGTTAATGGTCAACTTCAAAGTACCAAAGAAGGCGTGCTTCTTGTTACATAGAATGAATCTACCTCTAGATTGATAGAATCCCTCATCTTTAATTTTTCCAATGTAGACGGACTATTAGCTAAAGCGACAATTTATCAATAACTTCAACTTCCTTCTAGTTACATTAGTTCGACCAATGATCTAAAAATTCTCAAGACGCCAATCTAGTATTTATTATGAGAGAGAAAAATGACATCTCTTACTGTAGTTCGTATCAAATGAAATCTGGGCCACGTAGAGAAAATATTCCCTACACAACAGCTTCAACCATTGTCTCACAAAAGTATTTGCAACTTCAAGCAAACAAAGAAACATAATTATAAATGGTTTTGATAAGGGGGTTGCAAATGAACTACAAAGAATGTTTGTATGTAGACAAGAGGCTAACAACCTCTCCCTTTGCAAATCCACATTTCAAGCTTTCAACCATTAAGACGGAGAGCAATTATTGTCCCTAGAAAATATAAGTATCTTTGACCATTGTCTCACTAAAGTATTTGCACCTTCAAGCACAAGAAGAAACATAATTATAACTGGTTTTTGTTGTATTCTAGAACCCACAAAAAATACGTGGTAAAACTCTCAGGGTGAGGGAAACATCCACCGGACAATGGCAACATCATTCTATTATGAGGAATGAGGAGATTACATTTGGCCTTAGGCAACTGGGCATCCCAGGAGAGGGCTTGAAGCCCCCTTGCTCTCAAATTCCTCTAAGGCATTCACATTTATACAACTCCTCCTTCAGTTACATAAATTGAATACATTGAATGTTGCCCCTATTCTTGCTAATTAGTTTTAACTAAACCCAAGAATTCTTTCTTGTTGAAAACAACCGTGAATTGTTGTCACATTCCAACAATCTCCACCTTGAAAACAATTAAATTGATGTCATGCCATTGTCCATTCATCACCTTCTTGCAGGCTGAAGATAGGTTCTTTCATAACCGAAGCACCCATTTCATTGCTCCACCTAGATTTGTCATGTTACCAATGAAAACACCAATTGCATGTGAAATATCTCATCCTTTCATCGCAATCATTAATCTTTCTACTTGCACACTATACATGAGACATATAACCCTTTTCTTCTTCATCACTTGGACACAAACCTAAAGAAAGATTATAATGGAAAGCCAAAAAAGATTTTAGTTTCACATCATTCATAACAAATTTATTGAGTATCGTTACCATGTACTCAAGTTGTGATAACCCAAACCTTACCATCAATTTTGTCTCTGTGAATTTCTATGCTCAAGATTGTTTTTCTGCTCCCAGATCCTTCATCTCTAATGTCCAAGTCAACTGAGCCAACCAACTAATCTTAGCCATGCTACTTCTTGCTATAAGCATATTGTCAACAATCTAAAAACCAATATATTGACTACCATAAACGCAATGGTTACAGTCACTTCTTGTAAAAATTGGCTCACCATGAAGGATTCAACATCTTGTACAAACTTGTCTGCTCGAGTTTCAGACCATACAATAATTACTTGAGATTTGCAAACAACTCTCCTGTCGCAATCTTGAGCACCTTCAGTGCTCCACCTCGAACTCTGTATTTGAGACCTTTGCCAAAAAATAGACGAAGCCATCCATGTGAGCTTGTCACCAGCTTAAGGCAACTTTCAATGGAGTCTCTATGCTCCACCTTAACATGAACATCCCCTTGACCAAATCCAACCAAGTCGGCCAAGTAAGTGTTCAACACTCACCTCCAGGCCGATTTCTGTAGAGTTCCCCAAGCCTTTGAACAAGCTTCGTTACATGCAATATCATGGACCGACCTCAAACCAACCCCCTATAACCTAAGTCTATGTCTAGACTTTACCGACGAAATACAAGGGGTATGGATGCCTATTCAGGTCTTACAGCCATATGCCCAATTACATGTAATTGCTTACAACTCCAAAATAAATAAATAATTCATAGTGACTTTACCATTACTCCATTGTCATTTACCATCCGTACACTTTGATTAGCGAATAAATGCACCCAATCAATAAGTGTGCACCAACAGGCTCGAATCAATCTTGTAGCACTGACACATTTAGTGTCCAATATTCATTTCGAATATTCTTTCTCCTCCATGTTGGATCAATACTTAATCTGTCCATTCTCCACTAGATTATGAAAACCCAATGAACCTCGCAGTACTATCAAATTGAATTGGACTAACTTAGTTTCCGACCCCAAATCAATGCAGATCTCACGCCTTTATCAGAATCAAACCCTCTTATTGAAAGGTGTGGGTTCTACATATGGAATAAATAAAATCAACCTTCAAATACAAGTGAAAATGAATAGAGAGATTTAATAGAATAAATATGGCCAAGGCGCATTATATAATTCCCAAGGCACTTGCATTATATAATTCCTGAAATCCCATCGATACCAGCACTATTATAATTTTCCTATACATATCGCCTTTCAAGAAACAGACTCGGTGTAGGCACTGGGCATGCCCAAATAAGCCATGCATCCTCAATGGCTACAACGGACCTCAATCTTGCAACCTTAATCAATGATTGACCTTCTATTTTCTTGGATCTATCCATCCATGGTGTCTAATCCATCTCGCCTTTGTGCTGAGATTTGCCTTGATGATGTCTGCCACTGCAACAATGGTTCTATTTCAAACAGATTCTCCTTTGCACAGACTTCACAAAGCCTTCTCTCCAACGCATAGATCAGGACTCCTCTTGTCCTCCTACGCATCCTTGCAAACAACAACAATCTAGCCTCATATCTAACGGAGATGCAAGAATTTGAACAACATATATCAAGATCCAGTTACATATCCATGATTTTCTTTGCATATTGGCATGACATCAACGACCAATCCACCACAGATCTGAAACGTAGCCACACGTAGGCCACTAGTGTGTCCCTCTGTGACCTTCCACTTCATGAGAAGCCTCCATTTCGTCTCTGTGGCTCACTTTATCCATAACTTCTTAGTTCTGTTGTCAATAGTGTGTTTCTCTTGGATAACTTGATCTGCAATAGAAGGGTCTCCAAAGACCACAAACCCAAAACCTCTTGCACGACCGATAGTCATGTCTTTCATAGTAATTTGGAGAAAGAAATATACATGTGCATCGCCGTATCCTTTTGCATAACTTCCTGCACTAGCTCCACCAAAAGGAGGCCCATAACCACTACTTGATTGCATGTAACCACTGTCAATTTTGCTACCATCGACAACATCACTACCTGCATATCCATAGCCAGGAGCAACTCCATCAGATCAGACATCAAATCAACCTCCAAATCTCCTAGATCGTCTGCCCAAAGATGCCTGGGGACATTGATGCCAACCCACAAAATTGTGGAAAAAATTATCCCATGACTCATCCATGCTTTGTGGATCCACTGTCTCAATCTTTTCCTTTAGCCAATTACACTTATCGCGATCTAGAATGTGCATAGATTATTAAATAATGGTGCCACAGTATGCCTGTTCCAATCGATTCATAATTGACAGTTGAGTTTGGACCGACCGATTCTCAGACATGAACCATGACGTCCTCCACACACCGAGGAAAAACTCCCGATCTAGATCCGCCTCTGTGAAACTACTGCATAGAAATCTCGTTCTGCAACTTCACACACCGATAGAGAAATATCTCACCTTGAGGAGATAAATCTCTCACCTCAAATCTCTAATACCACTTGTTGTCATCTAGAACCCACAAAAAATTAATTTACAACACAAACATGCATAGAAAACAGTCACACAAGAGACAAGCTATTTATGTGGTAAAACCCTCAGGGTGAGGGAAACATCCATGGGACAATGGAAACATCATCTATTATCAGGAACCAGGAGATTACATCCGGTCTTAGGCAACCATGAAGCTCGGGAGAGGGCTTGAAGCCCCCTTGCTCTCAAATGCCTGTAAGGAATCACATTTATACAACTCCTCCTTCAGTTACATAAAACTGAATACATTGAATACTACCCCTATTCCTGCTAATTAGGTTTAACTAAAACCCAAGAATACTTTCTTGTTGAAAAATATCGTGAATTTGTTGTCGCATTCCAAAAGTTTTGAGAAGGGGTTGCAAATGAAATAGGATGAGACGTTGAGAGCCTCTCACTTTTGCAAATCCACGTTTCAAGATGGTAATTGTAAACGACAAATGGATTGCAGACAACTGTATGGTTGCATGTGTAAGATGCATTAAGTGCACTCTATGAATGCATAATCATGCTTATGTAGATATTATATTATGTTATCAAGGCTTGTTATTTTTTAAATCAATTTAAGTGGTTTCTCTGAAAGAAGCTTAACATATGAATGTCGAAGAGATTTATTTTGTTTGTTACTCATTCATTATTAATTATAATTATATATTATATAAAATTGTTAATTATAATCATACTTTAAAGTAAAGGTTTTTTTTCATATTAATGTATGTTTACCTATTTTTATTATTTTGAAATAAAAAGTTAATATTATTTAAAAATATTGCAATTCATTAAAAATAAATAAATACTTTTTAATGTAGCTAACATTTTTTATACATTTTTAATATAAATATAAAAAATGACCAGAACAAATAATCCACCAAAATCATCGTTTTGGAGGTAGTCATACATTTTTAATATAAATATAAAAAACTACCCTTACAAACAATCCACCAAATTCAACATCAATATGTTTGTTTGATTCTATACACATAATTATTATCCGCTGTTGGCTGTAAGCATCTTATCAAATTGCAGGCATTCCATTCTTTCATCAAAATTTGTTTTAATAACCATATTTCTTTCAAAATATAATAAAAAAATTATTGATATTACTTTACTTTGCTTTCCTAATTTGAAGATGCAAAAGATTCCATTCCTAGAATTTGTTTAACGATCTACAAAGAAGAATATACACTTGTTCACCATAACAACGAGTATTTGTGTATGAGCAAAGACGTTCTTACCTCCAAAAATATAATTTCAGATGAATCGTTTGTCTAGTTAATTTGTCACATAAGTACGTGCTTCAGTTTTTTTTAATAATAAATGAAAATTAATTTTAAAGATAATTATGTCTATTAAACATTGTAATACTCTTTATTATATAAATTACTCAAATTACATTTATTTAATAATAATTAAAACATTTTATTATAATATATATATATATATATTATCTTCTTTCATTACAATTAAAATTTTAAAATTGATTGGGTAACTATTTTTAAGATAGTTATTAAATGAACAAGGTCATATAATGCTTTAATATAACAATTTATAAATTTGATGCTTATGCCGATAAAATATAGGCAAGGATTAGTTGCTTTTCAGTTATCAGTTATTTCGTTATTGGGTAATCTTACAGGTAGACTTTATGTTCCTCATTTTAAAATTTTGTAATTAAAATAAAGATTAGAGAATTCAAAGGGACCAAAATTGTCTAGAAAGTTGAAGTATAATGTTATGACTTTACTTTTTACTCTACAATGCTATGATTATAGTATTTTAATGTTATGATTATAGTATTTTAATGTAATGAGGTGTTGTATACATATTAATTTTTGTTAATTAGGTAATTTTGGCAATCACTAGTAATGGCATTAAAATATTAATCATAATAAGTAAATGTGAAAAAGTAAACAAGGAAATATAAGCATTAAAAAATGCAAAAAAGTTATGAACATGAAATCTCATTCCTTGATTTAAGAAGACGACTAAAATAATACCAACATTTTCAATTGCTAACCATAAAATTAGTTTTTAGAATTAAAAGATCATTAATTACGACGATAGGCGTCCCCCCTATTGGAATTGCTGGATTAATCATTCTTTTAATTACAGAATTTAATCTGATGGCTTGAAAGTGTAGATGCTGGTATATTCTTCGTCTTACATCCAAATCAATGAATAAGAATGCAAGAACTAACTCCCTTGCATTTATAAAATCATAAGTTTATCATGTTTACTTTTTCACTTTTACTAAACATGATTAAAAAATTATTGTAACAATATATGATTGCCACCATTTTTTGTAAAATTATTTATTTTATTTATATGAGATAGGCCGCAGATTACAGGTGCCACGTATGGAAGATAGGCGCAGGCCGCTTCATATTCCTAAAGCGTTTTGGTTTCGGATGTTTTGGTTTCTATGGATATGAATGCACAGGCACAGGCGTGGGCTGCTTCATATTCCTGAAGCATTTTGGTTTTTGATGTTTTGGTTTCTTTGGATATGAATGTGCAGGCGACGATATAGGCGGGCCGCTTCATGTTTGAGATGCTTCGCATTTATATAGTTATATCACAATATGCAGGTTCTTGAGTGAGTCCAGAGATTAGGTATAAGCTACAGTTATCAATGAAGGACATAATGTGGTGGCGACATGCAAATCCGAATCTCGCAAATGCTATTTTGTACAGGTTATATTAAACATTCTTCACACTGTATTTTGGTATCTATCACATTTTGTGTTTAATAGTGAGACATCGTGCATGTTTTTTGCTCTAAAATCGAAAAAAACAATAAACACAGGATCTGATTCCTACTCCTTAATGTGTCTCTCTCCCATAAACTAAATTCAACATATTTATATTGATATGAGCTCTTACCAACATTATTGTTAATATTGTATTAAACACACTACTCGCACTTGAATATAAATCTCCTTTTGTTTGCATGTTTATCCCCGCATTCGCGTTATCATGTGAAGGGTCTGCATGTGGATGACTCTTGTCAACAGTTCAGTTTAAAATCTATACGATTGGATTTTGCATGACCAGGTTCTCCATAAAAATATTGGTCGCTTTCTCAATGATAGTTACGCTATAATTGATTGTTGGAAGAGAGAGATGGCTCTGGTCACAAGTTCATTTTAAAATCTATATGGTTTGATTTTGCATGACCAGGTTCGCCAGACAAATATTGGCTACTTCCCCAGTGACAACGACGCCATAATCAATTGTTGGAAAAGAGATGGCTCTGGTCATAAGTTTATTTTAAAATCTACATGCTTGGATTTTGCATGACGAGGTTTGTCAGACAAATATTGGCCATTTTCCCAACGATAGAGCCACAACTTAATTGATCGTTGGAAGACAGAGAGAAGTTACCATTTCATCCATATACATTGAACACCGCATGGCCTTATAAGGAGAAACTATTACAACTCTTAACGAAATGGATAGCTTGGCATCGATATCACGAGCACATGAAATTTGATTTATTGACTCAATGGCATTAATAAGAATCTTAGCCTTGTATTTTTTAGAATTAGGGTGGGTTCAAATTTGTTTTAATATGGTAAAATTATGACAATTTTTTCAATAATTAATAAAGGGTGGAACATGGTAACTGTTGTTTTCCATTACTTCATATTTTTATGAACTAAAYAATTTAATAAATGTTATTTAATGCAATATTTAATGCAATAAATGTTATTTGATTATAGGCTATAAAATATGAATSTAATAAATGTTCCCGGTCTTGATCAACGCGGAAACTCCTAACTCCACGACCGTATCGAACAGAGGAGTAGTAAATCCCTGCCACTTGTCCATTGTTGGTGCAGGAGTGTCGTATAGAGACATTGGGAATGAAGAAAAGAGTTATGTGAGTTACAGCGCAGCGACTTACTGAGAAACATGGGCGGTCTGGGCTTTTACCAACTCCCTGGCACTGCCATATCCCCGACCCACTCGACCAACAATTTTTTTATTTAAGTCACAAAACATGAATGTAATAAATGTTCTTTGATGTAAAAAGTGGTTGTTATTTGATGTAAAAAGTGGTTGAATGTAATAAATGTTATTTGATGTAATTAATACTTTGCCAACTTTCATTATCGAGTATATGTGTGTCTGGTGTTTTCACAGGGAAACTAAATTCACTATGGAAAATTTTATAATGTAATACATCATTCCATTTTGTCTAATTGGTGTGTGATTGTGTAATCTAAATATGTAAAAGAGAGGAAGGGTCTTTTTCGTGAGTCATTTTCTTTTCCATATTGCCATTGGTTTTATCGACGGGCAGAAGCCTTTTGTTTCCGTGCATTTTTCTAATCGACGGGCAGAAGCCTTTTGCTTCCGTGCATTTTTGGCAGTGAAAGAAAGTATACCTGTTTTAGATTAAAACAAAATAAAAATAACTAGCATATATATAAAATGTGAATGTGACTAAACAATAAGAGATATGAAACATTGAATTTAATATTAATGAGTAGCCAACGATATGCTACAGATGTGAAATTGTATGACATGAATACGATGAGAAAAATCGTATAAAAATAAATGTGAATACCATTAAATGTGAATACAAATCATATGACATGAATACCATTAAATTTAATATTAATAAGTAACCAATGATATGCCAAAGATGTGAATGTGCATATTAAATATATGAGTAGCCTTATTAAATTTATACTATAGATGAAATAATTTTCAAAAACAATTGAATTGATTATAATTAAAAGTTTCATTTTAGGTTGATTCCATGTTAAACAATCATATATTTATTTTTAATAAATCTTATCAATCTTTTCAATTAGGTTAATTATTTTAAAAGTTTCATTTTAGGTTTATATCATCAATTTATTAAGTAGTTAAAATATATTTGTAAATTTATTAAATAGTCAAAATAATTTTAAAAAATAAATAGATTAAGATAAATTTATAATGTTTAAGTAATTTTTATTTCCCCCACTTCTATTATATTATATAGATTTATTTTTTCAAATTTAAAATTGGTTCAATAGATTAATATATTATATTAATAG
>JZKD02S2444968.1:0-27423 GCA_000966675.3 Picea glauca | reverse complement strand
TATGACAATTGATTATCAGATGACAAAAATATGCCACAATATATAAGCTAACATTCTATATAGGTACAGCAGGTTTCTGGAAGCCAAAAGAATTAGCAAGCTAAATCCTCCAGCCTGCAAATGGGGCTGTATTTATTCCCTATACTTCTAGATTTCTAGACACTTCTATAATATTAATGGCCATCGATGCAGCTACAAAACGTGCATCTTTGGTCTCAGCTAAGAGCCTTGACTCTCCTACTAAACTGACAGCTTAAATAAATATGCACAGGAAATGTAACACTATTTAAGAGGACATAACGTCCTGGATCACTTCTGGGTCCAAAGAAGGCATTTTGGTGAGACAGTCGTCCAGTTCAGCGAAAATAGAGAAAGAGGGCGCTTTCTGCAAAGCCGATGAATCGACTTCACATTTGCTGGGTGACGTAGAAGCAGATTCTGCACCACAGATCGTTGAGCTATTGCTGCTTCCAGAAACTTCACACTTGACATTCTCCAGAGCTTCATTGTTGGCAGTTTGTGCCATCAGACGATTTTCTGAAGAATTTTCCTGGGATAAACGCTGGCAAATTGCCTGGAGCTTTGCATCAACAGAAGATTTCAGCACAGATAACGCATTACCCGGTGATGAAAGCACATTTGGGCTACCGTTATCCGAATTTGAGAGCAAAAGATATCTCAAGTCCGGAAAATTAAGCCTTGCGTACTCACCACGTAGTTGGTAGGCTGCTGTGTCATATGCAAACGCTGCTTCTTCTGCTGTGTCAAAAGTTCCAAGCCAAAGCCTGGTTCTATTCCTAGGTAATCTGATCTCTGCTACCCATTTCCCCCAGTGCCTCTGTCGCACTCCTCTGTAGAGCTTGGCAGCCCTTGCAATACCCAGTTTTGAATCATTTCTTGCAGAAAGTTTCATGGGCTGAGCTCTTGCTCCAAGTAGGTTTCTTGATAAAGATAAATCCCTCAATTGTTTCAGCTGCTGCTGCTGCTGCTGATAATGGTAGGCTGAAGACCCCAGTACTTGCTGTGGAAGCTGATTCTTGGCTAAGAGAAGCTGCAATTGTAGCTGGTCCATCTGCTGTTTCTTCTGCATCTGTAGATTGGCCTGAATCTGCTCATATATTTCAGATAAGCTTAATGCCTGAGACGAATCCATTCCCTCCTGAGAAGAACCCATTTGAGATGAAGGCATGGACTGCAAACCCATATCCATAGGCCGGTCTGGAACGAATGCATATTGCTGATGACTATTGACTTCCGACCCATGAAAACTCGGGTACCAAGTCAAATCTCCAGAGTTACTGCATCCATTCATTAGCAATTCAGACCAGGAATCTGAGATAGTGGGTGCAGCACATGCTGACATCTCCGTGACATTTCTAACAGAATTGCTGCCTAGAACCCTCATCTGCATCTGTTCTTGATCTGGCCATAGAAAGCAAGAAGAAGAGCCAGAAACACCTACAAGATTCTCGCAGTCGGACAACTCTGTCTTTGAATTTCTCACGCCATAGGGTTCAACTGCTTTCATCAGTTCCTCATAGATTACAGGATCTGCCATAAAAGCCCCACAGTTTATGCTAGGAACATGTGAGGGAAACTCACTCTCTATTGCTCCTGCCATCCTCCTAAAATTCTCCAAACACCCAAAACCAAATTCACCTGCAGCCTCTGCGCAAAAACAGAAAAGGTAGCAAAACGACTACTTGCAATATCTCAACTCAAAGGTACAGAATAGCCCAACCAACCTGAAACTTACCACTAAAACACCCTACTATTTTTCAGAGGGCACTGATAAATAAAAGTGCCAGAGAAGAGGTCTTTAAAAACTGACCTCTCACTCTCCTCTGATTACAGAGCAAGGAGGACTAACAAAATCCCTCCTACACTCTCCTAAGCTAAAATTAAACTAGATCTGATGATACAGACCTATGAAATATGCAGGATTATCAGTGCATCAAATGGGACGGAAAAATAGCCCACATAGCTGATGCCCACAATCCAATGCAAAAAGAAAAAAGGGAAAAAAATCCTAAAAGCAAGGAAACAAAAAAACTTAAAAAAAAAAATCACAGCTTTAATTCACAGGCATGGACAGTATAAGCAGAGGGGATTTTAGGCTCTGGATCTATTGATCTAACAACAACAAGATGACGATGATGAAACCTCAACCAGACGCAAGAAAAATTCAAGGAATGCATAGAGATACGAAGAAGAATGGGATTGTAAGAAGCGGGAGACAGAGAACAAGGCATCAAACGACTCCTTCACTCACTCTCGAGGCTCTCCTCTCCAGATTGGATTGATTCTAAATTGCCTCCCTGCACCTCTATATAAACCCACCACGCAGCCTTTTCTGTCTTTTCAGCCCCCAAACCTTCCTTAATTAATTGTAGTATTATTCTAAACTTTCCTCCGCCCATTGTTATTATCCAGATCAGATTCCAAGCTCAACTCTCTTTCCTGTTTCCCGGTCATCGATGCGCGGTGGCCAGTACGCCCATCGATGGATCAACGCGGAAAAAACGCCAACCAATGCCGGATGGCCACGTTGTTTCTTTTTTTCTCTCTCATGTACAACTGTACGCGACTTATCCTGTAATGTGTGGTGATGTTCTGGATGAAGAACACGGGATAGAACTTTGACCTGGACGTCGCCATCCGATCGCCCATATGGCATTTCGTGGGCATATGGGTTATAACCGGGCAGGCCAATCATGTAATAAATTTTTTTCTCGTTATGAAATTGGGCGATCCAGGTAGTTAGATTCGGAGTGGGCTAATTCGGGAGCCATCTTTTATCCCAAGTTACTTAGTTGGTTTAAAATGGGACAAAACCCTTGGAGGTAGGGTTCTGAAATGGACGGAACTTTGATCCATGTCAAACTCAGGTTACTTCTGAAAATTTGGCCAAATCTTCTATCCCGAGCTACTTTTTAGGTACGTTTTTTTGGTGGTGCAGTTTTAAATTTCCGGTTAATCTAGAAGTTTGATGGGTTTTCTAAGCATTTGAGTTGGTTTAAAATGGGGCAAAACCCATAGAGGTAGGGTTTTGAAATGTATGGAACTTTGATTCATGTGAAACTTAGGCTACCTCTGAAAATCTGGCACAATTCAGATCCATTTTTTTGCCAAAAAAAAGAGAAAAAAAGAAAAATTACTCCCGATTTAACTTTCACCATTTCTTTGAAATCTTTGTAAATTTATGAGGAAATTAGGTCAGTAAAACTCCGATTTTCCCACCGCTCCCACCAAACCCTAACCCTCCAATCTCTGTCATTATAACGTAATGTGAACACAATAAGATCGGAAGGAGGAAACTTAACTGATGTGAATTGAATGGATGCTTTGATTTGATATGACAAACCCAGAGAAGACAGAATTATGAAACTTTCTTATCTCACCTAATGAACAAGGGAGGGTAGTTGTGAGTTGTAAGCAACCAGCAATAATTAAAAAAAAAAAGTAAAAAGCAGACGGGACCTGTGAACTCTTACAGCACCGGTAATTTTGAAGCACTTTCTTAAATCCAACTGTTAAACCAAAAGAAAACTGATGATTCCCTTCTCTCCTCCAAAGGTTTCTATTATTCCACCTGTGGATGAAGTTCATGATCAGGAACCTTCTCTGGTAGCTTGGGAATTTAATTTAACTAATGGTTCAGGCCTTGGCCTTTCGTGTATGGAAAGGTGGGTTTTTGTATAGATTCTCCAAAAGCAAAAAAAACAACTGCAGTGGGCCATGAGCACAATAGTCTGGAATTCAAGTAAAACAACCCCAGTGGGCAGTGTGGCCCATGACAAGAACAGTCTAGAATGTGAAAAAATACTCCCAACCCAAGTTGTGATTGATGAAACTCATGCTACTTTTGATGTGGTGGGTTCATGTTGCTTTCTGATGAGGAGGAGAACTTGACCTTCAAATGTAAGAGAATATTATATTATACAACTTGGCAAGTAAAAAACCATTAAAACCAGAAATCCCACAGCAATTTCTTTGTTCCAAGTATTGCTAAGCACTTTATTCTGTAATGGTTGCAGGCCCACCAATAAAGGTATTCCAGGTTTAACATTGTCCTTCATACAATGGGTAATGGAGTATCTTCAAAGAGGGGACACCCATTATGCATTACAAAGCAAAATCTAATCATATATATAAAAGAATAAGGTTGTACCAAGCATATATCTAATACATAATGTTGTACGCTTATTATAATTTTATTCCATCATCATAACCAAGTAATGATCATGGAGTGGGTGACATGTACATGAACTGTGTAGATTAAATGTATGTTGTATATTATATTCAGCTTAACAAAACTAATTTGGTTATTTAGTAATATAAGTGATAAATATATGGAGATATTTTATTAAATTATTGTTCACGGGATTGAATTGTCCGATAAGATAATAAAGTTTACATTTTGTATATTATTTTCAAATAAATCAAAGTAAAAGTACTACTCAACGATCAGATTTTGAGCTTTTTACTTTACATGAAGGGTTAGTTGTCTCTTTGACTCTACTCTTAATTTTATATTTTTTCTTAGGGTCGTTTTCTCAACTAGTTTTGTTAGAACTTTTATTACTTCTTTAAAATGTTAATTTTTTTATTTATAATGTGTAAATTCTATCTTTCATTAATTTGTAAATATGTTGCATAATGTAGGAGAGTGTTATTCGGATTCTATCTTCTTATTTCCACATATTTGAAATAACATTTTTTCTTTTGATTTTTTGGATATCTCCTCATTTCCACATATTTGAGATAACGTTTACTCTCTTGGCTTCTTGGGTATCTCCTCATTTCCACATACTTGAGATAACATTTCTTCTCTTTGCTTCTTGGGTTGTTATCATCTTCATGTTTCATATTTGTCATGTCATAAAGGCGTCCCAATTCAAAAATTGTTTCTTTCTAGTCAAATTTCCCTACTAGAAACCCAATTGCGTTAACAACTATAAGACTTATTTTGAATTTAAAATGTGTGAAGGAAATTACAAGGGAAACTTAATTATGATTCAAACACATGCTTATGAACAACAATTGCATTTGGCTTCTTGGGTATCTCCTCATTTCCACATACTTGAGATAACATTTCCTCTCTTGGCTTCTTAGGTTGTTATCATCTTCCTGTTTCATATTTGTCATGTCATCAAGGTATCCCAATTCAAAAATTGTTCCTTTCTAGTCAAATTTCCCTACTAGAAACCCAATTGCATTAACAACTATGAGACTTATTTCCTATGGATAACAAAGGTAGAATTAAAAATGTGTGAAGGAAATTACAAGGGAAACTTAATTATGATTCAAACACATGTTTATGAACAACAATTGCATCACATAACCAATTCATATGCATAATTCTAATCTTAAACATAGTTTAACCATGAAAGGAAAGATGTACACATAATCATGAGAATGAAGATATTTGTATCAAACTATAGGACTTACCATCCAAGACATAATTCACTTCCAAAGGCAAGGCAACCAACAATCTGACAAGGCATGCATAATTGGAATTAAACATGCCTAAACAATAATCTTAAAATATATTCCATTGAATCCATTAGCATGCATAAATTAACTAAGATTATGCATCCAATCAATCAATTTCATAAAACAAAATTCATGAATTTCAATAACTTAAATAGAAATATGATATTTCAAAGAAAGACAAAGACAAATAGTTATCTTTCATTGTGAATTGTCCACCACATTGTTTGCAAATGGGTGCTTCCCCACCTAACTATAGGAAATCCATTGGGGTTACCACCCCTAAACTAGGGTCATGAAATTACAAGGGCAAAGACAAGTCTACTAGCTCTAAAGCTCATTCAATTAAATCCACAGTATCAAGAATTCCAAAAATACCAAACATCTACCACCATAGCTATTTGGAACTCCCACTAAGCAACTCACCCACCCTTCAATCAATCACAAGTTCTTTCCCCCACATCCATACACAATAGAAGGTCTAAATTTCCCTTCTCTGCCACACAATCCCTCGTGAAACTCATTCTCTCTAGTACTCCAATGCAGGCATGAGAAGTCTGAATGTGTTGATTATCCTATGGGTTCCTAGGATGGTAAACCTTGGCTCAACTAAGGTTAATTACTAGCAAAAACATAGATATTTGTAGGTCAAGTGTCTCTTCCACTCTCACATATTATACTAGCCATGGATTCACAATCCTAGAAATTTGGGTTGATATACTTTGGGCTTGCATGAACCATGTGACAAATCCCTTCAAGTGCAATAAGGATTGGTTAAGAAAATGTGAGGTAACATGGAAAAAGGGCAAGATTGTTCATCATACACAATAGATAATTATGTTGGAGGGAGGTTGCATTCGTTTTTCTAAGAATATACTCAATGTTTCAATCCTAGAGTAGGGATAATCATCATGAGTTTCTTAGGCTCAAGTGAATGGTTTGTTTATCATAATAGATTAATATTAATCACCCTCTTCTTAAGATGTCGGAATTTAAAGACAACCATATTAATGATCAAGATTATTATTATTATTTTATTTTAGCTTTTGAAGGGAAGGCTTCTATGTCTTGCTTAGCTTCTCAAATTGTTCTTATTTAATTCAATTTCCATGGCCTCCCATATCTTTCTTTTCCATAGTGATCTATTCTTGCAATGATCTTTGTATCCTCCACACATACATGGTGACTAGTATCATGGGAGTGTTCAACTAGAGCTGATTTTTTAATTTAGTTATGGCTCAAGTCTGTGCAATGTTCACTTAACCTTATTAGAAACGATCTCTTTCTTTCACCAATGTATTACTTGCCACAAGAGCATGGGATTGAATATACACATTTTTGTTTTCTTGGGTCAATAGTATCTTTTGTATGATCCAATAAATTCTTGATTGTGTTAGGGGGCGAAGATAAGAAATTAGTACGAGGAAACTATAAGTTAAAATATTTCTCCCTAGAATCTTTTGTTTGCCACACTTGTGGGTCCATAGCCCCCTCTTTGTCCCTTTGCAACCTTGTTGGTGGTTACATCGATCTTCTCTTTTTATATAGCATGTCCATCATAATATAAAATTCGTTGTGTTATTTCTATCCTCATGGTGACCATGAACATGATAACCACCTAGCACAAGCCTAGCCATTCTCTAGTTGGACCTTGGTCTTGAGTTTCAAACTAGATATATACAAAGTATTTACATACAAGATCAATATTAATCTCTTATAAGGCTCAACCCCCATCTAATAAACCATAGCAATACAATATGTTCATTATCTAACATAGAATATCATAGGGGTTGAAACCAATGCTATTACACATTTCAATATGTGTAAGTTGGTTCTTAGTTGTGTTACTACATGTCTTTTGTGCCATAGTATCTGAAGCTTCAACATGTGTAAGTTCATTCTTAGTTGTGCTATTACATGTTTTTTGTGCCATAGTTTCTTAAGCTTCAAATAGTTTGATACTTTAGTCTTCCCCTATTTGTTGAAATTGTCTATGTTGTATTGTTGTTTTATTTTGGCATGTTTTCTCTATTTTTCCTTCTTGTAGTGTTTTTGTACATAACGTTTTAGCTCCTTTTTGTCCATTACACACATTTCTTCTTCTATGTCATACTCTTCAAATCGTTTTATGCATAGTTGTTTCCTTGTTTTCTTCTTCTTGTTTAACTCATCTTCATTGATTTTAACCAAAAACCTATCATTATCCATAGTTGTCATTTTCTCTATGTACAAAATCAGAGTTCTTAGTGACTCCGATTCTATTGGGTATAGTGTTGTTTCATCTAGGAGTATCTCATAAGGAGTTTTTTTTTAACTCTTAGACAACTTGTTATCATGTGTTTTTGTACTTGTTCACCCTAGTGTCTATAAGTTTCTAGATATACTTGGTCCCCATACTTTACTTCCATAAAAGGGGTATTGGGGTCATAAGCATTTGAAGTAGGGAGTGCAATGTTTTCTAGTCTTAACCATCTACTATTTTGCATCAGTTTTACAGAAGGAGGAATACTTTCCACCCTTCATGCATCATTTTCCTAATGCATGTGTCCCACCATAGCTTCTCATTGAAATCTAGTCTCAAATATTTGTAGTTTTGACCATTTCTAATAGCTCACATCCAACATTGATTTTGGTTATTTTGTTCTTGTTTTTAAAGAAAAGATTATTATTTGGTTTTTTCCATATTCATATTCATCCTAAGCTCCACACAAAAAGACTATAAACCTCCTTAATAATTGTAAGTTGCCTATCTAAATATTAATATTACTTAATCCATATACACTTGGATGATCTTTATAATACGTTGGATCTTTATGATAGTCTCCACTATATTAATCTTTCTCCCATCTCCAAATTTAACCATTCCTATAGATTATTTTTATAAATACTAAATAACATTAAAAGAAAATACAACCCTTTTAGCATGATTTATCACATTCTTTCACCTCGATGTTATTGTTTCAATCATATCTAATTATACAATCATATCTAATTATATTCCATAGTAGGATTGATGATACATATCAATATATAAAACGTGTCAATATATTAATGTGTGCTGCTCACCGAGATAATGAGGAACACACCATGATTCCAAAGAAAATAATAAAAAATGAAAAGGGTCTATAAAAAAATATAAAATATTAAATTAATACTATGCAAATATATCATCACCTTTTGGTCCTGTGTCCAAAATAAACCATGTGATTTTTAAACGATCATGCATGTCTCAAGCATAACCAAAATTATACATTATCAAGTTTTGAGGGAAAATTATCTTTCTTCCATTCTCCTAGGTATGTCGAATGGTATCCCATGCTTGCAACTTTTACAACATGCACCATGAAACATGGGGTTAACAACTTGTGTGAATTTGTAGTTGAGTGCATTTAGAAGTTGGAGAAGAGAATTTCCATAGTTGTACTACCTTCTATGTCTTTCAAAAGGAAATCAAAGTTTGTTTGGAATCTTCTTGCCATTTCTAATCGAGGTTAGGATGGATTTTTTTAATCGAGATTAGGATGGATTTTTTTTTTAAGGAGAGTAAACATTAAAGGGAAATGCTTGAGTTGTATTGGTTAAGGGTTGAGAGGGAAAGATTTATGGATTAAGTTAAAATCTAGTTAAAGTGTATGAAGAAGTTTATTGTGATAATATAAGGAAATGTGTCTAAATTGATTTATAATATAAGAGTATGGGTTTAAATGAAAAAAGTTTTATAGCATAATGGATTTGGCTAAGTAAGAGATAAAGTATAGAGGTGAATCTTTAATTTGATAGTTTATAACTTATTATGGGGTGGCATCCATAATGAATGTCAATAATTAGGAGGTGAATCGCTTCTATGTAATTGATTTTTTGCATAAAATTTAAATTAAAGATAAGTATTTCTCTTTGTTTTGTATACATGTACTTAATTATTTAGTGTTTTCATTTATCATTTTTTCTTTTTAAATATGAATTATATGTTTCAAATGATACATTAACTTTCATGAAAATTTTATTAGACATGATACACTATGATGTCGGTGGTTCAATGATGTAATCTCATATGTAATTGTTATAGAAGTTGCTTGTTGTTATGCATTGTGTGTGAAATATGAGTGTATGAGTCATACTTGTGTTATGCACAGTTAAATTTGATTTGTAAACTATCGTGGATATTCCATTGGAACAATTTGTCACAACAGATATGATAAATAAAACCAAAATCTACACTATGAAGGATAAACTCCTTTAGACTCTAGAATATTTAGCTACTGATTTTTTGATTATGCATGAAATAGATAAAATCTGGAAAATAGAGAACAATCAAATACAATCACACATCATCCACAAAATAACACAAAGATTTTCTTTGGGAAACCTTACGAGAGAAAACCCAACTAGAAGGTGAGGTTGCTTTGCTCTCTTTTCTCTGATATGGAAATAATGCAAATACAAAGAGAAGGCACTCTCTATGGAGTTACTTGAGACCTTTGGCCTGTTAGGCTACTATAGAACATTAACCCCCTATGTTATGCTCTCTAATTTACTATTTCCAGTTGTTTTGCTCTAATATGGAACAAAATACAATAGCATAGAATGGAACCCCTTCTCCTCCTAGCAACCCGATATTTAACATAACTCGATAGTCATCTACAGTTAGGGTTTTGACTTCCTCAACCTTCAATTGTGATAAGGTTTTGGGCCTTCTAGAATCTTCTTAGAATTCCTCACGTGGCTAGCCCCATATGCATGATTAACGGGGGATGACGTGGCATCCTCTTGTACCATGGTGGTCAACACGATAGGTCAACTTGTAGGAGGCATAACATTTGCATATGAGCTTTGATTAATGCATGGTCTAGACTATCAAAAAGGTATCAAATTGTATACCATCAGCAAGGGGGTGTGCATAAGTTTCAAACACCATAACCCCCAAAAAACGCCATTTAATGCCTCAAAATGGCTCCATAAGGTTTCGAACCCCTTTTTTCCAAACTGGGACCTGCCACTAAAATGACCTTGCAAGTTGATTCCTCCAATTGTTTCCACTCTAAAAGCATCGATATATATGACAAATAATATAATGATCCAATTAAAATTAAAATTATACCTTTAGTTGCATTAAGAATCCCTTGGAGATTGTGGGAAGTTTCCATTGGGATCATAGGAAACCATTAAACCAATAAATGGGATGAAATTTTTGAGTTTTCATAACATTTTGTCAAATGAAAGGCATATGGGTAGATAACACATGGTCATTCCATTATAGCGAGGAATGCACCATGATTTTTCAATGGTTCAAACTCTACCTTTGGGTTCCCACACGATAATTCCTAGTGTACATATGTGACAGTCTTTGTAGGTGAGAAAAATACATCAATAACTATAAATCATCTTTATCTTAGAATTATAATTGGTGCAAGAAGGTTGCATATAATCTTTTTGGAATGATGTTTTATCAAAACAATGTTGTCACAAGGTAAAATATACTTGCACGGGACACAAAGAGGCAATAAGGAGAAGATAAGGATAAGCTCGTAACATCCTTGGTATGAAACATGACTCAGGTAGGTCATTTAGATAATAATATCTAGTGTTTGATTGAGGGTGAGAAAGAGAGAATTTTCTCTTTGTTGATATGATCATTTATTTGAGATGAAGTAAATAATGTGATTATAACCCCTTGCAAGAGTTTATTCAGATCAATTTGATTTAGGAAAATAATGATCAAGAGTCTGAAAATTTGGTCTTGGAGTCCCTTGATCTATGATTAGCACCACATGTGGCCCCAACCTTGCTAGCCCTAATATCTCCTAGTTCAACTAGTAACAACAATGAGTAGATTATGATTGTTTCTTAGTTTTAGGATACGATTGGTGATGTTGAAAAATTGGTTGTCATTGATGTCAACCTTAGAAGAATCCCTAAAGAAAATCCCAGAATCCCCTAAAAGTAATGATGATGTTCCCACTTGAAGAAGCCTTGAAGAGCCTTGAAGGAGCCTTGACATAAGCGTATATAACTCCAAAGTGGTCCCCTTATGGAATATATTTTAAGCATCGACCTCATGGTATGAGATAACATGTGGTTGTTTCCACATGCCCACTTTAAGTTGTACACAAATGAAGCCTTTAAGAATCCCTAAAACCAAGTGAAGAAACCCCTAAAGTCAAGTGAAGAAGCACCTAAAAATAAGAGAAGAATCCCCTAAAGCCAAGTGAAGAAGCCCTAAATCCAACATAATAAGCCCCTAAATCCAAGTGAAGAAGCCCCTAAATCCAAGAGAAGAATATCTTAAAGTAAAGTAAAGAAGCCCCTAAGTTCGACCATACTTAAGGAAGAGGTGCGACTCAAAAGTGGTGACCCTTGGTCACACCCCCTCATGTGGAGAAGACTCATATAAATAAGAGGAGCCTCATTTGTAATTTGGATCACACCAATTCGACCTATCCAAGGAAGAGAAGTTAATTTCAGCCTAGAGGAGTGAATTTCCAAGGGAAGATGAAGTGAAGAAGGGCGAAATTCCAAGGGAATATGAAGTCTTGTGATGATTTGTTTTAGGGTGTTCTTTGAAGGTCATCTTGGAATTTTCGATATAACGTTTTTTATAGAATGATTCAGACAGTGAAACTTGGAGGTGTTTTAGAAAATATACTGAAGAATCTTGGGTACGAATTTCAGGTCTTGAGTCATTACAAGTTTGGAGTTATACTCAGTGGAAGTTGATGTTCTTTAAACTAGGTTTTTCTTCTTCAAAACGAGTCATCTTTTCGTTTTCACTATAACTCTTTTTCAGGGATGATTCAAGGAGCTACACTTGGAGAAATTTCATAGAAGATATTGAAGAAGATTGGATACAAGTTTTAGATCCTGATTGATTACAAGTACAAAGTTATACTTGTTGAAATTTAGGGTTTGTAACTAATCCATAAACTAGTCCCAAATATGTGTTCGAGATAAAACAATTATATTTGAAGCTTGGCAGGTCAAAATTAAATTCAAATTGTTGCATTAGAAGGAGAACATATTCTAATATATGAGGTCCAAGTTTCAGAATCCAAAACAAGAAATTGAGCTCATGGTGAATCTTACAAGTTTGCAAATTTGAGATACAATTATGAGCAGTTTTGTATGCAGATTTAAGTGATTTTGGGATTGTATTTGAAGGTTGATTTGATCCTGCATCATCATTTAAAATATTCCAAGGGGATTAGTGTCTCCTTCTAGTAGGTGTTGGAAAAATAAAAGAGTGGGTGCTGCCTTCAAGTTGGTGCTTGTAAAATATTGAAACTACTTAAGAAAAGTTTGTGGTTTTCTCCCAGTTGGGTTTCCATGTAAACAATGTGTGCAATGTGTATGATTTTATGTAATGATGAATGAAATGATTAATGGTTAATGTTTATGTAGTGATTGAAGGTTAAAATTGTTGAAATAACTCTATACTGATTCTCCCCCCCTCTCATTATTCTTAAATATTCTAACAATTGGTATCATGACGGGTTCCTTCATGAATAATCTAACCACTAGAAGACAGATCATGGATAAGCAAGGAGAATTTACCAAAAATGAAACACCATTGTTTGATGGGAAAAAATATTCTTTTTGGAGCATAAGAAAGAGAGCATTTTCCCAGGCACATATATTTAATGTTTGACAAGTTGTAGTAAATGGATACACTGCACTAGCTTCTCCCCCAATAGATAATGCTGGTAAAAAGATTAGTGAAAACAATTCAAAGGCTATAAATTTCATTCTAAGTGGTCTAACAAGTTCATAAATTGTTAAGTTTATGCATTGTGATTCTGCAAAGGAAATTTGGGACAAGCTCAAGAATGTTTATGGAGGAGATGCTAAAGTCAAAGGGGCCAAGATTTTGACTTACAAAATGTTAATATTATGGTAGCTGCGGGAGGTATTTACCCCCACGTGTGAACTTGACGAGAATAGAAGACTCCGGGAAGCAAGAGAAACCCTAATGAGTTGACTAATAACCCTAGAAGCCTTGTCGACTCAAGAAGATAATTTATATTAGGCTATTAGCCTCCAAGAGAAGAAGTNTATGACAATTGATTATCAGATGACAAAAATATGCCACAATATATAAGCTAACATTCTATATAGGTACAGCAGGTTTCTGGAAGCCAAAAGAATTAGCAAGCTAAATCCTCCAGCCTGCAAATGGGGCTGTATTTATTCCCTATACTTCTAGATTTCTAGACACTTCTATAATATTAATGGCCATCGATGCAGCTACAAAACGTGCATCTTTGGTCTCAGCTAAGAGCCTTGACTCTCCTACTAAACTGACAGCTTAAATAAATATGCACAGGAAATGTAACACTATTTAAGAGGACATAACGTCCTGGATCACTTCTGGGTCCAAAGAAGGCATTTTGGTGAGACAGTCGTCCAGTTCAGCGAAAATAGAGAAAGAGGGCGCTTTCTGCAAAGCCGATGAATCGACTTCACATTTGCTGGGTGACGTAGAAGCAGATTCTGCACCACAGATCGTTGAGCTATTGCTGCTTCCAGAAACTTCACACTTGACATTCTCCAGAGCTTCATTGTTGGCAGTTTGTGCCATCAGACGATTTTCTGAAGAATTTTCCTGGGATAAACGCTGGCAAATTGCCTGGAGCTTTGCATCAACAGAAGATTTCAGCACAGATAACGCATTACCCGGTGATGAAAGCACATTTGGGCTACCGTTATCCGAATTTGAGAGCAAAAGATATCTCAAGTCCGGAAAATTAAGCCTTGCGTACTCACCACGTAGTTGGTAGGCTGCTGTGTCATATGCAAACGCTGCTTCTTCTGCTGTGTCAAAAGTTCCAAGCCAAAGCCTGGTTCTATTCCTAGGTAATCTGATCTCTGCTACCCATTTCCCCCAGTGCCTCTGTCGCACTCCTCTGTAGAGCTTGGCAGCCCTTGCAATACCCAGTTTTGAATCATTTCTTGCAGAAAGTTTCATGGGCTGAGCTCTTGCTCCAAGTAGGTTTCTTGATAAAGATAAATCCCTCAATTGTTTCAGCTGCTGCTGCTGCTGCTGATAATGGTAGGCTGAAGACCCCAGTACTTGCTGTGGAAGCTGATTCTTGGCTAAGAGAAGCTGCAATTGTAGCTGGTCCATCTGCTGTTTCTTCTGCATCTGTAGATTGGCCTGAATCTGCTCATATATTTCAGATAAGCTTAATGCCTGAGACGAATCCATTCCCTCCTGAGAAGAACCCATTTGAGATGAAGGCATGGACTGCAAACCCATATCCATAGGCCGGTCTGGAACGAATGCATATTGCTGATGACTATTGACTTCCGACCCATGAAAACTCGGGTACCAAGTCAAATCTCCAGAGTTACTGCATCCATTCATTAGCAATTCAGACCAGGAATCTGAGATAGTGGGTGCAGCACATGCTGACATCTCCGTGACATTTCTAACAGAATTGCTGCCTAGAACCCTCATCTGCATCTGTTCTTGATCTGGCCATAGAAAGCAAGAAGAAGAGCCAGAAACACCTACAAGATTCTCGCAGTCGGACAACTCTGTCTTTGAATTTCTCACGCCATAGGGTTCAACTGCTTTCATCAGTTCCTCATAGATTACAGGATCTGCCATAAAAGCCCCACAGTTTATGCTAGGAACATGTGAGGGAAACTCACTCTCTATTGCTCCTGCCATCCTCCTAAAATTCTCCAAACACCCAAAACCAAATTCACCTGCAGCCTCTGCGCAAAAACAGAAAAGGTAGCAAAACGACTACTTGCAATATCTCAACTCAAAGGTACAGAATAGCCCAACCAACCTGAAACTTACCACTAAAACACCCTACTATTTTTCAGAGGGCACTGATAAATAAAAGTGCCAGAGAAGAGGTCTTTAAAAACTGACCTCTCACTCTCCTCTGATTACAGAGCAAGGAGGACTAACAAAATCCCTCCTACACTCTCCTAAGCTAAAATTAAACTAGATCTGATGATACAGACCTATGAAATATGCAGGATTATCAGTGCATCAAATGGGACGGAAAAATAGCCCACATAGCTGATGCCCACAATCCAATGCAAAAAGAAAAAAGGGAAAAAAATCCTAAAAGCAAGGAAACAAAAAAACTTAAAAAAAAAAATCACAGCTTTAATTCACAGGCATGGACAGTATAAGCAGAGGGGATTTTAGGCTCTGGATCTATTGATCTAACAACAACAAGATGACGATGATGAAACCTCAACCAGACGCAAGAAAAATTCAAGGAATGCATAGAGATACGAAGAAGAATGGGATTGTAAGAAGCGGGAGACAGAGAACAAGGCATCAAACGACTCCTTCACTCACTCTCGAGGCTCTCCTCTCCAGATTGGATTGATTCTAAATTGCCTCCCTGCACCTCTATATAAACCCACCACGCAGCCTTTTCTGTCTTTTCAGCCCCCAAACCTTCCTTAATTAATTGTAGTATTATTCTAAACTTTCCTCCGCCCATTGTTATTATCCAGATCAGATTCCAAGCTCAACTCTCTTTCCTGTTTCCCGGTCATCGATGCGCGGTGGCCAGTACGCCCATCGATGGATCAACGCGGAAAAAACGCCAACCAATGCCGGATGGCCACGTTGTTTCTTTTTTTCTCTCTCATGTACAACTGTACGCGACTTATCCTGTAATGTGTGGTGATGTTCTGGATGAAGAACACGGGATAGAACTTTGACCTGGACGTCGCCATCCGATCGCCCATATGGCATTTCGTGGGCATATGGATTATAACCGGGCAGGCCAATCATGTAATAAATTTTTTTTTCGTTATGAAATTGGGCGTTCCAGGTAGTTAGATTCGGAGTGGGCTAACTCGGGAGCCATCTTTTATTCCAAGTTAATTTTTAGGTACGATTTTTTTAGCGGTGTAGTTTTAAATTTCTGGTTAATCTAGAAGTTTGATGGATTTTCTGAGCATTTGAGTTGGTTTAAAATGGGACAAAACCCTTTGAGGTAGGGTTCTGAAATGGACGAAACTTTGATCCATGTCAAACTCAAGTTACCCCTGAAAATTTGGCCGAATCTTCTATCCCAAGTTACTTTAAATCTGGCCGAATTCAAGTCCATTTTTTTACGGACAAAAGAGAAAAAAAAAAGATTACTCTCGAGTTAACTTACTCAGTTAGATTCACCATTTCTTTGAAATCTTTGTAAATTTATGAGGAAATTAGGTCAGTAAAACTCCGATTTTCCCACCGCTCCCACCAAACCCTAACCCTCCAATCTCTGTCATTATAACGTAATGTGAACACAATAAGATCGGAAGGAGGAAACTTAACTGATGTGAATTGAATGGATGCTTTGATTTGATATGACAAACCCAGAGAAGACAGAATTATGAAACTTTCTTATCTCACCTAATGAACAAGGGAGGGTAGTTGTGAGTTGTAAGCAACCAGCAATAATTAAAAAAAAAAAGTAAAAAGCAGACGGGACCTGTGAACTCTTACAGCACCGGTAATTTTGAAGCACTTTCTTAAATCCAACTGTTAAACCAAAAGAAAACTGATGATTCCCTTCTCTCCTCCAAAGGTTTCTATTATTCCACCTGTGGATGAAGTTCATGATCAGGAACCTTCTCTGGTAGCTTGGGAATTTAATTTAACTAATGGTTCAGGCCTTGGCCTTTCGTGTATGGAAAGGTGGGTTTTTGTATAGATTCTCCAAAAGCAAAAAAAACAACTGCAGTGGGCCATGAGCACAATAGTCTGGAATTCAAGTAAAACAACCCCAGTGGGCAGTGTGGCCCATGACAAGAACAGTCTAGAATGTGAAAAAATACTCCCAACCCAAGTTGTGATTGATGAAACTCATGCTACTTTTGATGTGGTGGGTTCATGTTGCTTTCTGATGAGGAGGAGAACTTGACCTTCAAATGTAAGAGAATATTATATTATACAACTTGGCAAGTAAAAAACCATTAAAACCAGAAATCCCACAGCAATTTCTTTGTTCCAAGTATTGCTAAGCACTTTATTCTGTAATGGTTGCAGGCCCACCAATAAAGGTATTCCAGGTTTAACATTGTCCTTCATACAATGGGTAATGGAGTATCTTCAAAGAGGGGACACCCATTATGCATTACAAAGCAAAATCTAATCATATATATAAAAGAATAAGGTTGTACCAAGCATATATCTAATACATAATGTTGTACGCTTATTATAATTTTATTCCATCATCATAACCAAGTAATGATCATGGAGTGGGTGACATGTACATGAACTGTGTAGATTAAATGTATGTTGTATATTATATTCAGCTTAACAAAACTAATTTGGTTATTTAGTAATATAAGTGATAAATATATGGAGATATTTTATTAAATTATTGTTCACGGGATTGAATTGTCCGATAAGATAATAAAGTTTACATTTTGTATATTATTTTCAAATAAATCAAAGTAAAAGTACTACTCAACGATCAGATTTTGAGCTTTTTACTTTACATGAAGGGTTAGTTGTCTCTTTGACTCTACTCTTAATTTTATATTTTTTCTTAGGGTCGTTTTCTCAACTAGTTTTGTTAGAACTTTTATTACTTCTTTAAAATGTTAATTTTTTTATTTATAATGTGTAAATTCTATCTTTCATTAATTTGTAAATATGTTGCATAATGTAGGAGAGTGTTATTCGGATTCTATCTTCTTATTTCCACATATTTGAAATAACATTTTTTCTTTTGATTTTTTGGATATCTCCTCATTTCCACATATTTGAGATAACGTTTACTCTCTTGGCTTCTTGGGTATCTCCTCATTTCCACATACTTGAGATAACATTTCTTCTCTTTGCTTCTTGGGTTGTTATCATCTTCATGTTTCATATTTGTCATGTCATAAAGGCGTCCCAATTCAAAAATTGTTTCTTTCTAGTCAAATTTCCCTACTAGAAACCCAATTGCGTTAACAACTATAAGACTTATTTTGAATTTAAAATGTGTGAAGGAAATTACAAGGGAAACTTAATTATGATTCAAACACATGCTTATGAACAACAATTGCATTTGGCTTCTTGGGTATCTCCTCATTTCCACATACTTGAGATAACATTTCCTCTCTTGGCTTCTTAGGTTGTTATCATCTTCCTGTTTCATATTTGTCATGTCATCAAGGTATCCCAATTCAAAAATTGTTCCTTTCTAGTCAAATTTCCCTACTAGAAACCCAATTGCATTAACAACTATGAGACTTATTTCCTATGGATAACAAAGGTAGAATTAAAAATGTGTGAAGGAAATTACAAGGGAAACTTAATTATGATTCAAACACATGTTTATGAACAACAATTGCATCACATAACCAATTCATATGCATAATTCTAATCTTAAACATAGTTTAACCATGAAAGGAAAGATGTACACATAATCATGAGAATGAAGATATTTGTATCAAACTATAGGACTTACCATCCAAGACATAATTCACTTCCAAAGGCAAGGCAACCAACAATCTGACAAGGCATGCATAATTGGAATTAAACATGCCTAAACAATAATCTTAAAATATATTCCATTGAATCCATTAGCATGCATAAATTAACTAAGATTATGCATCCAATCAATCAATTTCATAAAACAAAATTCATGAATTTCAATAACTTAAATAGAAATATGATATTTCAAAGAAAGACAAAGACAAATAGTTATCTTTCATTGTGAATTGTCCACCACATTGTTTGCAAATGGGTGCTTCCCCACCTAACTATAGGAAATCCATTGGGGTTACCACCCCTAAACTAGGGTCATGAAATTACAAGGGCAAAGACAAGTCTACTAGCTCTAAAGCTCATTCAATTAAATCCACAGTATCAAGAATTCCAAAAATACCAAACATCTACCACCATAGCTATTTGGAACTCCCACTAAGCAACTCACCCACCCTTCAATCAATCACAAGTTCTTTCCCCCACATCCATACACAATAGAAGGTCTAAATTTCCCTTCTCTGCCACACAATCCCTCGTGAAACTCATTCTCTCTAGTACTCCAATGCAGGCATGAGAAGTCTGAATGTGTTGATTATCCTATGGGTTCCTAGGATGGTAAACCTTGGCTCAACTAAGGTTAATTACTAGCAAAAACATAGATATTTGTAGGTCAAGTGTCTCTTCCACTCTCACATATTATACTAGCCATGGATTCACAATCCTAGAAATTTGGGTTGATATACTTTGGGCTTGCATGAACCATGTGACAAATCCCTTCAAGTGCAATAAGGATTGGTTAAGAAAATGTGAGGTAACATGGAAAAAGGGCAAGATTGTTCATCATACACAATAGATAATTATGTTGGAGGGAGGTTGCATTCGTTTTTCTAAGAATATACTCAATGTTTCAATCCTAGAGTAGGGATAATCATCATGAGTTTCTTAGGCTCAAGTGAATGGTTTGTTTATCATAATAGATTAATATTAATCACCCTCTTCTTAAGATGTCGGAATTTAAAGACAACCATATTAATGATCAAGATTATTATTATTATTTTATTTTAGCTTTTGAAGGGAAGGCTTCTATGTCTTGCTTAGCTTCTCAAATTGTTCTTATTTAATTCAATTTCCATGGCCTCCCATATCTTTCTTTTCCATAGTGATCTATTCTTGCAATGATCTTTGTATCCTCCACACATACATGGTGACTAGTATCATGGGAGTGTTCAACTAGAGCTGATTTTTTAATTTAGTTATGGCTCAAGTCTGTGCAATGTTCACTTAACCTTATTAGAAACGATCTCTTTCTTTCACCAATGTATTACTTGCCACAAGAGCATGGGATTGAATATACACATTTTTGTTTTCTTGGGTCAATAGTATCTTTTGTATGATCCAATAAATTCTTGATTGTGTTAGGGGGCGAAGATAAGAAATTAGTACGAGGAAACTATAAGTTAAAATATTTCTCCCTAGAATCTTTTGTTTGCCACACTTGTGGGTCCATAGCCCCCTCTTTGTCCCTTTGCAACCTTGTTGGTGGTTACATCGATCTTCTCTTTTTATATAGCATGTCCATCATAATATAAAATTCGTTGTGTTATTTCTATCCTCATGGTGACCATGAACATGATAACCACCTAGCACAAGCCTAGCCATTCTCTAGTTGGACCTTGGTCTTGAGTTTCAAACTAGATATATACAAAGTATTTACATACAAGATCAATATTAATCTCTTATAAGGCTCAACCCCCATCTAATAAACCATAGCAATACAATATGTTCATTATCTAACATAGAATATCATAGGGGTTGAAACCAATGCTATTACACATTTCAATATGTGTAAGTTGGTTCTTAGTTGTGTTACTACATGTCTTTTGTGCCATAGTATCTGAAGCTTCAACATGTGTAAGTTCATTCTTAGTTGTGCTATTACATGTTTTTTGTGCCATAGTTTCTTAAGCTTCAAATAGTTTGATACTTTAGTCTTCCCCTATTTGTTGAAATTGTCTATGTTGTATTGTTGTTTTATTTTGGCATGTTTTCTCTATTTTTCCTTCTTGTAGTGTTTTTGTACATAACGTTTTAGCTCCTTTTTGTCCATTACACACATTTCTTCTTCTATGTCATACTCTTCAAATCGTTTTATGCATAGTTGTTTCCTTGTTTTCTTCTTCTTGTTTAACTCATCTTCATTGATTTTAACCAAAAACCTATCATTATCCATAGTTGTCATTTTCTCTATGTACAAAATCAGAGTTCTTAGTGACTCCGATTCTATTGGGTATAGTGTTGTTTCATCTAGGAGTATCTCATAAGGAGTTTTTTTTTAACTCTTAGACAACTTGTTATCATGTGTTTTTGTACTTGTTCACCCTAGTGTCTATAAGTTTCTAGATATACTTGGTCCCCATACTTTACTTCCATAAAAGGGGTATTGGGGTCATAAGCATTTGAAGTAGGGAGTGCAATGTTTTCTAGTCTTAACCATCTACTATTTTGCATCAGTTTTACAGAAGGAGGAATACTTTCCACCCTTCATGCATCATTTTCCTAATGCATGTGTCCCACCATAGCTTCTCATTGAAATCTAGTCTCAAATATTTGTAGTTTTGACCATTTCTAATAGCTCACATCCAACATTGATTTTGGTTATTTTGTTCTTGTTTTTAAAGAAAAGATTATTATTTGGTTTTTTCCATATTCATATTCATCCTAAGCTCCACACAAAAAGACTATAAACCTCCTTAATAATTGTAAGTTGCCTATCTAAATATTAATATTACTTAATCCATATACACTTGGATGATCTTTATAATACGTTGGATCTTTATGATAGTCTCCACTATATTAATCTTTCTCCCATCTCCAAATTTAACCATTCCTATAGATTATTTTTATAAATACTAAATAACATTAAAAGAAAATACAACCCTTTTAGCATGATTTATCACATTCTTTCACCTCGATGTTATTGTTTCAATCATATCTAATTATACAATCATATCTAATTATATTCCATAGTAGGATTGATGATACATATCAATATATAAAACGTGTCAATATATTAATGTGTGCTGCTCACCGAGATAATGAGGAACACACCATGATTCCAAAGAAAATAATAAAAAATGAAAAGGGTCTATAAAAAAATATAAAATATTAAATTAATACTATGCAAATATATCATCACCTTTTGGTCCTGTGTCCAAAATAAACCATGTGATTTTTAAACGATCATGCATGTCTCAAGCATAACCAAAATTATACATTATCAAGTTTTGAGGGAAAATTATCTTTCTTCCATTCTCCTAGGTATGTCGAATGGTATCCCATGCTTGCAACTTTTACAACATGCACCATGAAACATGGGGTTAACAACTTGTGTGAATTTGTAGTTGAGTGCATTTAGAAGTTGGAGAAGAGAATTTCCATAGTTGTACTACCTTCTATGTCTTTCAAAAGGAAATCAAAGTTTGTTTGGAATCTTCTTGCCATTTCTAATCGAGGTTAGGATGGATTTTTTTAATCGAGATTAGGATGGATTTTTTTTTTAAGGAGAGTAAACATTAAAGGGAAATGCTTGAGTTGTATTGGTTAAGGGTTGAGAGGGAAAGATTTATGGATTAAGTTAAAATCTAGTTAAAGTGTATGAAGAAGTTTATTGTGATAATATAAGGAAATGTGTCTAAATTGATTTATAATATAAGAGTATGGGTTTAAATGAAAAAAGTTTTATAGCATAATGGATTTGGCTAAGTAAGAGATAAAGTATAGAGGTGAATCTTTAATTTGATAGTTTATAACTTATTATGGGGTGGCATCCATAATGAATGTCAATAATTAGGAGGTGAATCGCTTCTATGTAATTGATTTTTTGCATAAAATTTAAATTAAAGATAAGTATTTCTCTTTGTTTTGTATACATGTACTTAATTATTTAGTGTTTTCATTTATCATTTTTTCTTTTTAAATATGAATTATATGTTTCAAATGATACATTAACTTTCATGAAAATTTTATTAGACATGATACACTATGATGTCGGTGGTTCAATGATGTAATCTCATATGTAATTGTTATAGAAGTTGCTTGTTGTTATGCATTGTGTGTGAAATATGAGTGTATGAGTCATACTTGTGTTATGCACAGTTAAATTTGATTTGTAAACTATCGTGGATATTCCATTGGAACAATTTGTCACAACAGATATGATAAATAAAACCAAAATCTACACTATGAAGGATAAACTCCTTTAGACTCTAGAATATTTAGCTACTGATTTTTTGATTATGCATGAAATAGATAAAATCTGGAAAATAGAGAACAATCAAATACAATCACACATCATCCACAAAATAACACAAAGATTTTCTTTGGGAAACCTTACGAGAGAAAACCCAACTAGAAGGTGAGGTTGCTTTGCTCTCTTTTCTCTGATATGGAAATAATGCAAATACAAAGAGAAGGCACTCTCTATGGAGTTACTTGAGACCTTTGGCCTGTTAGGCTACTATAGAACATTAACCCCCTATGTTATGCTCTCTAATTTACTATTTCCAGTTGTTTTGCTCTAATATGGAACAAAATACAATAGCATAGAATGGAACCCCTTCTCCTCCTAGCAACCCGATATTTAACATAACTCGATAGTCATCTACAGTTAGGGTTTTGACTTCCTCAACCTTCAATTGTGATAAGGTTTTGGGCCTTCTAGAATCTTCTTAGAATTCCTCACGTGGCTAGCCCCATATGCATGATTAACGGGGGATGACGTGGCATCCTCTTGTACCATGGTGGTCAACACGATAGGTCAACTTGTAGGAGGCATAACATTTGCATATGAGCTTTGATTAATGCATGGTCTAGACTATCAAAAAGGTATCAAATTGTATACCATCAGCAAGGGGGTGTGCATAAGTTTCAAACACCATAACCCCCAAAAAACGCCATTTAATGCCTCAAAATGGCTCCATAAGGTTTCGAACCCCTTTTTTCCAAACTGGGACCTGCCACTAAAATGACCTTGCAAGTTGATTCCTCCAATTGTTTCCACTCTAAAAGCATCGATATATATGACAAATAATATAATGATCCAATTAAAATTAAAATTATACCTTTAGTTGCATTAAGAATCCCTTGGAGATTGTGGGAAGTTTCCATTGGGATCATAGGAAACCATTAAACCAATAAATGGGATGAAATTTTTGAGTTTTCATAACATTTTGTCAAATGAAAGGCATATGGGTAGATAACACATGGTCATTCCATTATAGCGAGGAATGCACCATGATTTTTCAATGGTTCAAACTCTACCTTTGGGTTCCCACACGATAATTCCTAGTGTACATATGTGACAGTCTTTGTAGGTGAGAAAAATACATCAATAACTATAAATCATCTTTATCTTAGAATTATAATTGGTGCAAGAAGGTTGCATATAATCTTTTTGGAATGATGTTTTATCAAAACAATGTTGTCACAAGGTAAAATATACTTGCACGGGACACAAAGAGGCAATAAGGAGAAGATAAGGATAAGCTCGTAACATCCTTGGTATGAAACATGACTCAGGTAGGTCATTTAGATAATAATATCTAGTGTTTGATTGAGGGTGAGAAAGAGAGAATTTTCTCTTTGTTGATATGATCATTTATTTGAGATGAAGTAAATAATGTGATTATAACCCCTTGCAAGAGTTTATTCAGATCAATTTGATTTAGGAAAATAATGATCAAGAGTCTGAAAATTTGGTCTTGGAGTCCCTTGATCTATGATTAGCACCACATGTGGCCCCAACCTTGCTAGCCCTAATATCTCCTAGTTCAACTAGTAACAACAATGAGTAGATTATGATTGTTTCTTAGTTTTAGGATACGATTGGTGATGTTGAAAAATTGGTTGTCATTGATGTCAACCTTAGAAGAATCCCTAAAGAAAATCCCAGAATCCCCTAAAAGTAATGATGATGTTCCCACTTGAAGAAGCCTTGAAGAGCCTTGAAGGAGCCTTGACATAAGCGTATATAACTCCAAAGTGGTCCCCTTATGGAATATATTTTAAGCATCGACCTCATGGTATGAGATAACATGTGGTTGTTTCCACATGCCCACTTTAAGTTGTACACAAATGAAGCCTTTAAGAATCCCTAAAACCAAGTGAAGAAACCCCTAAAGTCAAGTGAAGAAGCACCTAAAAATAAGAGAAGAATCCCCTAAAGCCAAGTGAAGAAGCCCTAAATCCAACATAATAAGCCCCTAAATCCAAGTGAAGAAGCCCCTAAATCCAAGAGAAGAATATCTTAAAGTAAAGTAAAGAAGCCCCTAAGTTCGACCATACTTAAGGAAGAGGTGCGACTCAAAAGTGGTGACCCTTGGTCACACCCCCTCATGTGGAGAAGACTCATATAAATAAGAGGAGCCTCATTTGTAATTTGGATCACACCAATTCGACCTATCCAAGGAAGAGAAGTTAATTTCAGCCTAGAGGAGTGAATTTCCAAGGGAAGATGAAGTGAAGAAGGGCGAAATTCCAAGGGAATATGAAGTCTTGTGATGATTTGTTTTAGGGTGTTCTTTGAAGGTCATCTTGGAATTTTCGATATAACGTTTTTTATAGAATGATTCAGACAGTGAAACTTGGAGGTGTTTTAGAAAATATACTGAAGAATCTTGGGTACGAATTTCAGGTCTTGAGTCATTACAAGTTTGGAGTTATACTCAGTGGAAGTTGATGTTCTTTAAACTAGGTTTTTCTTCTTCAAAACGAGTCATCTTTTCGTTTTCACTATAACTCTTTTTCAGGGATGATTCAAGGAGCTACACTTGGAGAAATTTCATAGAAGATATTGAAGAAGATTGGATACAAGTTTTAGATCCTGATTGATTACAAGTACAAAGTTATACTTGTTGAAATTTAGGGTTTGTAACTAATCCATAAACTAGTCCCAAATATGTGTTCGAGATAAAACAATTATATTTGAAGCTTGGCAGGTCAAAATTAAATTCAAATTGTTGCATTAGAAGGAGAACATATTCTAATATATGAGGTCCAAGTTTCAGAATCCAAAACAAGAAATTGAGCTCATGGTGAATCTTACAAGTTTGCAAATTTGAGATACAATTATGAGCAGTTTTGTATGCAGATTTAAGTGATTTTGGGATTGTATTTGAAGGTTGATTTGATCCTGCATCATCATTTAAAATATTCCAAGGGGATTAGTGTCTCCTTCTAGTAGGTGTTGGAAAAATAAAAGAGTGGGTGCTGCCTTCAAGTTGGTGCTTGTAAAATATTGAAACTACTTAAGAAAAGTTTGTGGTTTTCTCCCAGTTGGGTTTCCATGTAAACAATGTGTGCAATGTGTATGATTTTATGTAATGATGAATGAAATGATTAATGGTTAATGTTTATGTAGTGATTGAAGGTTAAAATTGTTGAAATAACTCTATACTGATTCTCCCCCCCTCTCATTATTCTTAAATATTCTAACAATTGGTATCATGACGGGTTCCTTCATGAATAATCTAACCACTAGAAGACAGATCATGGATAAGCAAGGAGAATTTACCAAAAATGAAACACCATTGTTTGATGGGAAAAAATATTCTTTTTGGAGCATAAGAAAGAGAGCATTTTCCCAGGCACATATATTTAATGTTTGACAAGTTGTAGTAAATGGATACACTGCACTAGCTTCTCCCCCAATAGATAATGCTGGTAAAAAGATTAGTGAAAACAATTCAAAGGCTATAAATTTCATTCTAAGTGGTCTAACAAGTTCATAAATTGTTAAGTTTATGCATTGTGATTCTGCAAAGGAAATTTGGGACAAGCTCAAGAATGTTTATGGAGGAGATGCTAAAGTCAAAGGGGCCAAGATTTTGACTTACAAAATGTTAATATTATGGTAGCTGCGGGAGGTATTTACCCCCACGTGTGAACTTGACGAGAATAGAAGACTCCGGGAAGCAAGAGAAACCCTAATGAGTTGACTAATAACCCTAGAAGCCTTGTCGACTCAAGAAGATAATTTATATTAGGCTATTAGCCTCCAAGAGAAGAAGTCCTCCAGAAATAATAATAATATACTGAATAGACACTTATCCAAAAGGAGAAGTCGGGCCCAACAAAACTGGTAGAACTACTATAAATACAGGGCGTCGATTCTCATTTGTCACATCTCAAAATTGCAGTTTTGCAGTTTGGTGTGCATTGCAGTTGCAGTCTGGTGCACAGGTTTGGAGGAAGAGCTGGTGTAGCTGCAGCAGCAGCAAGTTCTCAGTTTTGGCTTGAATATCTCTTGGCTAGGTTTTGGGACTATTTGATCAATATTTTATGTTGTGCTATTCTTGGAGAGAGGTGCACTACCCTTTGTTTGGCTATCTAGCCTAGGGTTTGCTTCCGAAGGAATTCTCAGTCAAGTTTAAGGTGCTCGGAGGGAGGCTTCGGCCTATGGTTGGGTGACAAAGGTATCGTCAATGGTAAAA
>JZKD02S2444957.1:0-27423 GCA_000966675.3 Picea glauca | reverse complement strand
GAGTCTCCATTGATATGTACATGGTTTGATTTGCTTCCTTTGATTCATCTTCTTTACTTAGCTTACAACCAATGACCATGGGTGTGCTGATAGGTTTACAGTCTTCCATTCCAAACTTTTTCAACATCTCTTTGATATATTTTGTTTGAGAAATAATATATCGTTGCTGGTTTGAATAATCCACAGTCCTAGGAAGAAGGAAAATTCTCCAAGCATAGACATCTCAAGTTCTTTTTGCACATCTTCTCCAAACTTTTGGCTCACTCTATCATCATTACTTCCAAAAATGATATCATCTACATAGAATATAATAATTAATATCTCTTCGTTATCAATTTTGATATAAATATGTCTATCTGTTGTTCCTCTTTTGAAACCTTGTTGTTGCATGTGCCTGTCAAGTCTTGAGTACCATGCTCTGGGAGCTTGCTTTAATCCATAAAGTTCTTTCTTCAATATGAAAACATAATCTTCATCTTCTGACAATAAGAACCCTTCAGGCTATTCTATGTACACTTCTTCTTCTAAATCTCCATTCAGGAATACTGATTTGACATCCATTTGATACACCTTAAAATTCTTGAAACTTGCAAATGCCAAAAACATTCTAATGCATTCTAGTATTGCAACAGGAGCAAAGGTTTCTTCAAAGTCAATACCTTCTACTTGAGCATACTTTACGAACCAGTCTTGCTTTGTTTCTTACTACTTTTCCATCTTCATTTAATTTATTTATGAATATGCACTTTGTACCAATCACATTTTTATCTTTAGGTCTTGGAACAAGTTCCCATGTCTGATTTTTCTCAATCTGGTTTAACTCTTCTTCCATGACATTCATCCAATGTTGATATTTGTTGGCTTCTGCAAAGCATTTAGGCTCTATTTTGGACAGTAAAGAGAGTTTTACCTGTTCATATATGCTTTCTAGTTTTCTCCTAGTTTGAGTCTGAGCATTTTTATCACCAAGAATTAAGTTTCTTCTTCTTCTTCATTTCCTGGTTCTTTTTCTTCTTCTTCATTCTCTTCTTCTTCTTCTTTCTTTTTACTGTAATCTATTTATTTTTCTTTCAGTTTGTTCTTGTGTGGTATTTCTTCATCTATTCTGACATTAACACTTTCTATAATCTTTTGTAGTATTTTGTTGTAACATCTATAGGCTTTGTTTCTTGATGAATACCTAAGAAAAATTCCTTCATCTTCCCTTGAGTCAAACTTGCCTAGATCCTCATAATCTTGTTTAATGTAACACTTGCTTCCAAATATTCTAAAGTCTTTGACAAATGTTGGTCGACCTTTCAATAATTCACATGGTTTCTATTCACTGTTAACCCTGATTTGTCCTCTGTTTAAAATGCAGACAACAATATAAACTTATTCTCTCCAAAAAATGTCTGATAATCCTGCTTCATTTAACATTGTTCTAGCAATTTCTTGGACATGTTTGTTTTTCCTTTCAACTAGTCCATTTTGTTGAGGAGTTCTTGCAGCTGCATACTGTCTTTTTATTCCACGTGTTTCACAGAATTCTTCAAACTCATTGGATGTGAATTCACTTCCATTATTTGACCTTAAGCATTTTATTTTTAGATCTTTCTCATTCTTGACTAAAGCTTTGAATGCTTTACATTTATCAAATGCCTCAAATTTGTTTTTAAGAAATGTAACCCAAGTCATTCTTGTATAGTCATCAATGAGCAACATGAAGTAGCTTTCTCCTCGCAAGATCTTAGTTCTTATTGGTCCACAAATATTTGTATGTATAAGTTCCAATGGATTGGATGTCACATATTCCTTTGTCTTGAAGCTCACCCTTGATTGTTTCCCACGCCGACACTGCTTATAGACAATGATTGAGGGCTTTGTGATATTTGGCATATCTCTTACTGCTTATTATATACTAATTTTTACCAAGTTGTCAAAGTTCATATGGCCCATTCTTTTATGCCACAATCAACTTTCATCTATCTGCCCTAAAAAACACTTTTCTCCATTGATTTCATCAAGAACATATACATTGTTTGGAGTTCTGATTGCTTTTGCAACCAACTTGCCTAAATTTTATTTCTGATCTCACATTCTCGGGATTTAAAAGTAGATTGTGTCCTTGATCACACATCCAACTTACACTGAGAAGATCATGTTTCAAATTTTCAACGCACAGAACCTTTTCAACTTTATCTCTTCCATTGTCAAGACTAAGAGTTCCTTTTCCAACTATATTTGAGTTGCCATTGTCTCCAAAGGTGACACTGCCTTCATTCTTCTTCAGAGTGATAAACTTTGATCTATCTCTTGTCATGTGACTAGAGAACCCACTATCGATGACCCACTTATCCTTATTCTTTTGTGCACAAATTACAGATTGAATGAACATGGATTTTTCTTTCTATTGTTCCCTTTGTTCTTGATTTATTTTCATGATCGTCAAAGCTTCCTCTTTCAGATTTTTTCTAAAATCACTTTTGCAAAATTTTTCTATATGCCCAAAATTATTGTAGTTATAACATATGATGTTATAGTTCATCAAAGGAGAAAATGAGTTGTAATTTATTCTTGAGAATCCATGGGTATCTCTGTTGTTGTTCCTCGTATAACCATATGATCCAGATTTTATGAGAAAAACAAAATGACTACAGATTATTAACAGATGCTTAACACAGAATAACAAAGATACAATAAATCTGGTTTTCTATTCAATAAGGAAATAAGCTGAAAATGTAAAATGCAGCGGAAAACAAGCTTGCTGGAATGGTGGCAGCTTATTTCTGAGGAGAGATGTGACGACTGCGCTCATTCGCAAGAAGATAATTAGAATGAGGCTCTGAAGGAATTTTCACAATAAACAAGAGTTTCAAAAGCCCTATACATCCAAAAACCTAACCCTAGGAGATGAAGCGCCAAAAGTCATGTGGGCCCCGTTTGGGTAAGTCAGTACATAAACTTCCCTGGGTCGTAGCTTTTGCATACGATCTTCGTTTTAGGTGTACGATAGCTCGTTGGAAAGATCTATCCTAGGAATACAATGGTTGCCGAAAATTTCAAGATGAAATTTTTCGACGCAACATACCTGAAAAAAACATCGTTTAGGGCCTCAAAACTACTCCAGAAGTTCAGGACCCAAAAAACTGCTAAAAATAGTAAATTACGAATATTGCGAGAAAGTTGTTTTGAGCTAGCTGGAAAAGGTGGGTGGTCACCAATATCCACCAGGATCAATCCTCCCTCCTTAGGAAGCAATTGTCTCCATTGCGTTGAGTTCCCCCATCAGATGAGGAAATTTCTGTTGAATTTGGCCCTGGGTGAGCCACTTGCCTTGGTGCAGGAGTTGCCCTGCTTTGACGACTCGATAAAGCTAGATTCTTTGTTGTCAAGTGCCCTTGATCTGTGTGTCCACAATCTGATCACTGGATGCCTATTGTATGTAGTTGGGGTTGAGCTTTGTTGGTGTCTGTTGTTCTGCTACGTTTGAGGTGTCCAATAATGGTGGGAAATAAGGCTGGAGAAGGTCCATGTTGAACACTGGGTGCATGCCAAGGAAAGGAGGAATGTTGAGATCAAAATAATTACCCCCCACAACCTTGGTGATGGTGTACATCCCATAATGGAGTGGGCGAAGCTTTCGATGGGGTCCTGTAAGGCATTCTTTCTGCAAGTGAAACCAAACTTTGTCGCCCACCTGAAACTTATGTGGCACCCGATGTTTATCATGGCGCTGCTTGTACTTGTCATTGGACTTATGTAGGATATAATAAATCTGTTGGCAGATGTGCTATATCTGTTCAATGAACCAGGTGGCTTTGTTAGCTTCAGTTGGAGCAGGAGATGAGTCAACCAAGGTGATCACAAAGGGAAGTGAAACATCTATGGGACCCAATGGTTGGAATCCCAACCCCACCTGAAAGGGGTTGTGTCCAATTGTGCTATGCAGAGCTCGGTTGTATCTATGCTGGACATAGGGAAGACTCTCATCCCATGTGCGAGGGTGCTTGGAATTATACATGCACATGATATGCATGATCATTTGATTTAAGACCGCAATTTGGCCATTTGTATGGGGGTGGAAGGTCATGGATTCGATGAGCTTGGTATCCAACAGTGACCAGAGGATCGACCAGAATGTGATAAGTAATCGAATGTCCTGATATGAGACAATGGTTTGTGGGATCCCAAAATGTACCCAGACTCGTTCAAATAAGAGCTTGGCAGTGGATTTTGCTGTGATGTTATTCTTGTAGGCAACCAAAATCGCCATCTTAGAAAAGTGATCAACAACCACAAAAACACAGTCATTTCCCCACTTGGTGGATGGGAGGCCTGCATGTAGTCCATTGAGATGGATTCCCATGGACTGTCAGGAGTAGGAAGAGGGGTGTAGAGTCCCTGTTTCTTAGTGATCGGTTTGGTAATAACACAGGCAGTGTAGGACCTGATATACTTGCTGACCTCTTGTCGAAGTTTCAACCAGTAGAAATGTTTCTTTAGCATTGCCACTATATTTTCGACGCCGAAGTGTCCTGCCACTCGACTGTAGTGGGCTTCCCAAATCATCTTCACTCTCTTTCTTGATGCAACATAGATATGGCCCAAACGACACAAAAACCCATCCTGAAGATGGAAATTATTGACAACTGCGTTTGCACCCAACATTTGGTAGGTGGTGGCGAAGTCCGGGTCTGTCTCATAGAGTTGGGTCCATCCAAAGGTCTCATGGCCGCAAGAGTCTAGCACCATGGCGAGTGCCATGACTGGAGATCTACTGAGGCAATCAATGACGCGGTTGGTGATTATTGTTTATACTTGATGTTGAGGTTGAATTGTTGTAGGTATATGGACCACATTTGATGGAGGTCATTCTGTAATTTGCCTTATGTCTGCATGAACTGCAGTGGCTTATGATCAGTGTGGATGACTGTCTCCCTCCAAAGAATGTAATGTATCCACTGGTAGCAGGCTTGCACAATGGAGTACATTTCTTTGTCGTAAGTAGGGTACTTACAAAAAACATATGATAGTGTCTCACTATGATAGGCCACAGGATGGCAGTGCCGAGTGAGAACGACACCCACAACATAGTTTGAAGTATCTGTCTCGATCTCAAAGGGATGCTGCAGGTATGGTAGTGAAAGTACTGGGGATGAGCACAAACGCTACTTCAAATCATCGAACACTTATTTTTGGGACCGACCCCACGCAAATTTTTCCTTACCACCACCCCTGGTTATTTGGCCGAGGGCCCATGTAATATGGGAGAATCCCAACATGAACCTGTGATAGAAATTGGCAAGGCCCAAGAAGCTCCAAAGCTCAATGAGTGTGGTTGGGGCTGGCTAGTCACATATGACTTGGATATTGGCTAGATCCACATGTACTCCATGCTGATCAATAATGTAGCCCAGGTAATGGACCCTGTCCATGCTAAAGGAGCATTTTTCCAAGTTGGCGTATAGCTTGTGCTGCTGCAGGGTGTGCAGAGCCTGTTGAATATGCTGCAAGTGTTTTTCCCAAGACTTGCTGTAAATGAGAGTGTCATCCAGATACACCACTACAAAAGTATTGGTGAATGGTTGCAAGATATCATCCATCATCCTCATGAAAGTGGTTGGAGCATTTGTTAAACCAAAGGGCATGACCAACCATTCAAAAAGGCCTTCCTTTGACTTGAAGGTGGTCTTCCATACATATGTTTGTTCTATCGGGACCTGGTGGTATCCAGACTTCAGATCAATCTTACTGAAGTATTTGGCCCCCATGATTTGATCAAGGAGGTCGTCGATTCGGGGAATTGGGTACCGGTTTCTAACTATGATTTTATTCAGGGCCCAATAATCAATGCAGAGTTGCCAGGTTCCATCTTTCTTCTGTACCAGCATGATTAGGATCCTGCAAGGTGATGAGCTAGGACGGATGTGCCCCTTGTGGAGAAGTTCTTGGATCTGTTGCTTGATCTCCTCATTCTCTAACATAGAGCGGGGATAGACTCTGAGGTACAGATCGATGGGGTGCTTGACTTGAGAGTGCAGAGGTACCCCATTAGTTGAGGAGAAGATATCCAAGTATTCTTCGACGATCTTATCTACTTACTTCTGCTATGCGGAGAGGTTGGTTGTAGAGACCCTAGATGCGGCTGTGATATTTCTCTCATTCCAAGAACGAATCACAAAGAAGACAAACTTCCTTGTCTGAGAGATGACCTTCCTGCATTGCTTGGTAGAGATAAAGGAAATGCCACTAGGTGGGACTGCCTCGGGTATCCTGTACAATTTCCTATTCAAAGTAATAATAACACTACGAGGCCTAGACTCATATACAAAATGACATTTCCATAAATAAGGTTGGCCTAAAATAACATCACAAACTTTGAGAGGAGCAACATCACACAATACCTCGTCTTTGAAGGGATTGATGCCGTACGAAAATCAACACTGTTGGCTGACACAGAGATTGCTTCCTTGGTGGAACCATCCAATGGTGTAGGGTTGTGGGTGAGGCGTTGTCAGCGGGGCCAACCTCTTGACAACCTTTGTTGATATGAGGTTCTTCTGGCTACCACTATCAAAGATGAAGTGCAATAGGGTGCCTTTTACCCACATCTGTGAATGGAAGAGGCACTCTCCTTCTTCTGGCTCGTTTGGTTCATCAGGCTGGAGCTTGGTGGTAGCAACGGTGGCACTGGGTTCCGCATCAATGATCCACCTTCCCCTTTCTGGTTCTGACTCAGATTCAGAACCTAGATTTGATTTAGAGGCTTTCACTTCAGCCACCAGTGACTACTTTGAGCGACAATCAACAATGTTATTCCAAGGGCTCTTATGGAAGTTGCACCACTTCCCGGTATATTTCTATGTATTTCTGGTGTCCTTCTTTGCTTGCAGCTTGGACTGGTTGTCCTGATACTGTCCATCTTTTCTCTGTCCTTTGTTCTGTGGGTTGGGGCCGCCCTTTCGTGTCTTTTGCTGTGAGGGGTTCTTGGGCCCAAATTTCTGGATCTTTTGTTTGAGCTTCTTCTTGATTTTGACGGAATATCAGTAGGCCACACCCAAGGACGAGATGTCCATAAATTCCATTTCGGTCTGGATGTATCTATGCATAGCACCATGATATTTAAGCACCATATATCGCTCTGAATCTTTGATACCCAGCTTGATGCACAAGGTATGGAATATATTTGTGAACTCTGGCACTGCTTAGTCTCTTTCGTGCCGCAATGTGGTCCATTTGGTGTACAAGTCGTCATAAATTCCAACGGGGTAGTATTGTTCCTTAATAACATCCCTGAAGGATTCCCAGGTGGTCGTGACTATAAATAATGAGGGTTCCTCTGTTTCCTTTTGGTCACAGAAAGTTTCCCACCAATATTTGACATGGGGAACGACTTTGAGGAGCACAAAAGTAATCTTTTCTCTATTCGAAAAGTTATGGACAAAAAAACACCTTTCTAGTAGATTCAACCACTTGTCTACATAGTTTGCGTCTATTTGACCTTCAAATACAGGAATATCGAAGTTTATTTGTACCTTGAAGGGGGCGGTGCCTCCGCCTGAAGAAGATGTGTCGCCTATTGGTAGCCGCCGAAGGATTTGCGCGAAACTATCCCTCAGCTCGTTCCTCTGTTGTGTGAGGGATTACTCAAGCAACATTTTGAAAGGATATCCTGTCCTGTCATATTTATTCTCTTCTGCCATGATAGGTCGCTTGGGCGTGCGAGAGCTTTGGTCCTTAAGAGAAACAAGCTCAAGACCCAATTCTTTGTACTCTGACCTCATTGGGGACATGCATTAAGACGAAAATGAACAGACCGCTCTGATACCACTAATCCAGATTTTATGAGAATAAAGAAAGGACAACATATTATTAATAGATGCTTAACACAGAATAACAGAGATACAATAAAAGCGATTTTCTATTCATAAGGAAATAAGGTGAAACTATAAAATGTAGCGAAAAACAAGCTTGCTAGAATGGTGGCGGCTTATCTCTAAGGAGAGATGTGACGACTGCACTCATTCGCAAGAAGATAATTACAATGCTTTGAAGGCCTTTTTACAATGAACAAGAGTTTCAAAAACACTATACATCCAAAGACCTAACCCTAGGAGATGAAGCACCAAAAGTCATGTGGGCCCCATTTGGGTAAGTCAGTACATCAACTTCCCGGGGTCATAACTTTTGCATACGATCTCCGTTTTAGACGTACGATAGCCCCTTGGAAAGATCTATCCGAGGACTACAACATTTGCTGAAAATTTAATGAAGATGTTATCTAATTGAAACATACTAAAAAAACATCGTTTAGGGCCTCAAAACGGCTCTAGAAGTTCAAGACTTGAAAAACTGCTAAAAATAGTAAATTACGAAAATTGCCAAAAAGTTGTTTTGAGCCAGCTGGAAAAGGTGGGTGGTCACCGATATCCACCTGGATCACCATCTCTTACATTTTTTCTACAATCTATTGCTGTCTGACCAAAACCATTGCAGGAATAACAATAGACAAAGAAATAATTTTGGTACTTGATTGTGTGATTCCATCTTGATGGGAGAGTCTTCTCGATTATGTCCATGTGAGGAAGATTTGTCTTCTGTGGGATGTGCTGATATTCCTTCCTATTGTTTTCTATCTTGGTATAAATCATGAATATATTAACATATCTCTTGGTCCTTTCTTCACTTGAATATTTTGAAGAAGTTGAGGCTTCTTATGTTAATATTATGGTAGCTGCGGGAGGTATTTACCTCCACGTGTGAACCTGACAAGAATAGAAGACTCTGGAAAGCAAGAGAAAACCCTAATAAGTTGGCTAATAACCATAGAAGTCTTGTCGGCTCAAGAAGATAATTAATATTAGGTTATTAGCCTCCAAGAGAAGAAGTCAACCATAAATAATAATAATATACTGAACAGACACATATCCAGAAGGAGAAGTCGGCCCCAACAAATCTAGAAGAACCAGTATAATACAGGGTGTCAGTTCTCATTTTGACACATCTCAGAATTGTAGTTTCCCAGTTGGTGCACATTGCAGTTGCAGTTTGGTGCGCAGGTTTGGAGGAGGGTTGCAGGTGCAGTTGTAGCAACAACTAGTTTCAGTATTGGCTTGGATATCTCTTGGCTAGGGTTTGGGACTATCTGATCATTATTTTGTGTTGCGCTATCCTTGGGGAGAGATGCGCTGCCCTTTGTTTGGCTATATAGCCTAGGGTTTTCTTCCGGAGGAATTTCTCAGTCAAGGTTAAGGTGCTCAGAGGGAGGCTTCGGCCTATGGTTGGGTGACGAAGGTATCGTCAACGGTAAAATGAGCACACCATATTCTATATTCTAACATCTTCATCAACAACTTCCTTCCTTTTATTGTTACCAAGACCAGTCTTGTCAAATGGTGATCTTTGACGATTTAGGATTTAATTCAAGGTTGTAGATCTGTTTAAAAACTTTATGTTGGTAGGTGATCTTTCCAATTCCTTTCTTACATGGACTATTTCAAATTCTATACTACTGTAGATATCTTCCTTTTCTTTTAGTTGGGATTTTAAGACTTCTTCAACTCTCTTTGCGTCTTCTACTTGAACCTTTAGGAAAATTACCATCTTATTTGCTTCTTGAAGATCATGTTCCTCCTCTTTATATTTTTGCAATTCCTTTTTTTGCTTTCTGTTATTTTCTTTGAGTCTGTTTATTTATTATAAGGCACTAATGAGTTCTACTTCAAGATATTCTTCTGTATCAATTTCAGGATTGTCTTATTTTGATGAATACATGTCTCCTTTTCTAGGACACGTGTCTCTGTCTCTAAACCCATAAAAATAATTTCTTCAGTTTCACTGTCACTGTCATCTGAAGAGTTGTTGTCCTCATTGGTATATATATTCTTCTTTTGTCTAATTAATTTTAATTTTTTTTTTTCTGTCTTTCCCTTCCTGTATCCTTTGAGGCTGAAATCTTCTTCATTATTTTTATTCTTATAAGTGCATTTAGCAGCAAAGTGTCCTACTTTTCAACAATTAAAACAAATAAATGGAAGCTTTCCTTTGTGTTTTCTAGATCCTCTTTTGAGCTTTCTGAAAAACTTAGCTTCTTCCTCATATAATTCACTGTCTGAGCTATCACTCATCTTGTATTCTTCTATCTTTGTCTTATTTTATGCCTTGAAGGGTGCTTCCTTCCTTGATAGTTTTGTTGGCTTGTCCTGTTATATCGTCATTTCATATGCCATGAGGATTCCGTGCAACTAATCCATTTTCATCTTGTTTAGGTCCATTAATTCTTCAATGGTAGATATCTTAGGATTAAATATTGAGGGGAGTGATCTAAGCACTTTTTGTACTATGATGGTTTCTTTAATATCTTCACCCAATCCAATGATAGTGTTGACAATCTCATCCACATGTAGAAAATATGCTTCAATACTTTCCTCTTCATTCATATTAAGGGTCTCAAACTGTACTATAGGGGTTTGTAACTTTTCCTTCTTGACCTTGTCATCTCCTTCATATATTTTCTATAGCTTGTCCCATATCTCTTTTTTTGAACAACAATGCATGACTTTGAAAATCATATATTTTTCTAGACACAAAGAATAACATTCTTGGCTCTGGAATTATTGTTATTGAGCCTCTTTCCATCTGTATCTATGGGAGGAGTTTTCAAAGCTGTGTAACCATTCTCAATTGTACTCTAGATGTCAAACCCAAGTGACATCAAATATGTTTGCATTATTATCCTTTAGAAAACATAATATGACCCATCAAATCTTGGAGCTTTGTTTGTGGAAAATCCTTCCTGTTCATCCATTTGAGCCGCAGGGATTCACCTTCTAGTGGTTAGAGTATTCCTAAAGGAACCTGCTTTGATACCAATTGTTAGAATACACACCAATACTAAGAGGGGGGGTGAATCGATATCGAATGAATTTTAGCCACTTTTTATCATTACCATTTAACTAGTTATAATATAATCAAACATAAGCAATGCAGAGAGTTAATCATGTCAATAAATATCAACACAAAGTAATAGTACACATATATTTTACCTGTAAACCCAATAAGGGAGAAAGTCATGGAATTATTTCTTATATTTAAAAAATAATTACACTCTTAGCAAGCTCCAACCCATGAAGGACACCAATCCCTGTAGTAAGAAACCAATTACAATTCAATCTGACAGATACCCACCTGTTTAGAAGATGAGGACACCAATCGTCACTGTAAGCACCCACTTACAATCAATAGACACCAATCTACTAGGAACCAACCTGTTAAGAAGATGAGGACATCGATCCTTTCCCTTGCACCACCCTGCCACCCTTAAATTATATTCTTTTTTTTCTCTGGCATCCTCGAACCTTGAGCCTTCAAAGATTCTCTTTACTTGATCCACTGCTCCTGCACTCTTCACTCTTGCATCCTTACACATTTTTCCACACACACTTCAAAATGATTCGAGCATATTTATTTATATAGTTCATGCACTCAATGATTTGTCCACATATAAAGTTTCAAGGGGTTGACTCCAACTCCCTTTATTTATTCCTTAAACTTGGGCTTCAAAGATCTTTTGAAATACTCCCATGAAAATCGGTCTTGGTTCCCTTCCGTTGCACTCGATCTCATTCATTGTTCCTCATCACTCAACCACCATTGGATCTCATATGAATTTAATCTCATCCATTGATCATTCATAACCCATCAAAACACATAACATAAGCCTAATCTCTCAGCAAACTTCATATTTTTCTTCGGATAGATCTCGACCATTAATTCACTCTCTCTCCACCAAAATGTGTAGTACAACCAAAATGCATCGAAACTGTCCGATATGGACCTTAATTCATTCACAACCATTGATCTAATTTAATTTCCACAAGAACACACCATGCAACTCCAATATACAACAACTGTTGGATTATCCTCTCAATTCAATATCAACTGTTGATCTCAATCACCGACCGTTAGCTCATGCAACATGGCAACCGTCTGATCATTATTTTGGATTTAATATCGATCATCGATATGTATTGATGCATATCTCTTCTTCATTTCAAACTTTTGCAATCTTCAAATTACACCCTCAATTTTCTCTGTACTCACTTTGCACCTAGACTTAGAATCTTTTCAATTCTTTCTTTGTGGGTCTGAGACACTTTTGTCCAACCTTCCGCGATCACCAGAATGCACCTTAGAGTTACACCACACTCACTTTGCACCCATAATTAGACCCATTTCAAACTATTTCTTTGCAGGTCTATAATACATTATGAGTCATTGGATCTCTCATCCTTTGAGCCATCCGATCTATGAAAAGTGGCCACTCTTGGGTCATTGGATCTCTCACCTTTTGGAATGTCTGATATATTCTTCATACTTAGTTTATTTTTGAAATTTCACCATGGGGTCATGGCATATCCATTCTTCTCTTATTCATGACCTTGTTTGTCGATCGATCCAACATACTTAGTCGTTTTTCAAGGTTTCACTGCATTCGACCGATTCTGCATACTTAGTTATTTTTCAAGATCTCGCCACTGGTTTGCGGGACATCTCCATTCTTCTCTTATCAAATTCGTCTGTCAGTCTGATCGATTCTTGGTAATTAGTCATTTATGCATCGTGTCATCATACTTACACAAATTTCAAGATCTCACCACGGGTTCGTGCTCATTCTTCAATTACTTCCGATATTTCGTCGTGCTCACTATCTCCACGATATCTCAATACTTAGTAATTTTTTTGAGATCTCTTGTGGTGCTGATGTGGCATTGACTTGGATTCCTTCTGATATGGCACTCGTGTGTCTGGACACGTGGAATTGATGTGGTGTTGACATGGATGAGCTGGACCACTAGGCATCAGACCCTAGTTCTTTAATATTGGTCGTTTATCTTAGAGAATCAACAATTAGGATTTAATCGTCTTCGGTTCCTCTATTACCCACACCAAAAGGTAACACTATGCGTTGGGTTCCGTGACTTACCCATTTTCAATCAAACAATGTAATACTAATTTTTCATTATAAACCTTTTGGAAATGATTTTCCCAACTAATGTGGGATATATCATTATGCAAAACTCTTATGCTGCACCCTCATAATATTATTACTGGTTCTACTAACTCCACAATCTCGTCTAGTTTCCATTCTTCTTTGAACACAAAGGATTATCATCACACAATGCTGCGCAAGGACACACTAAACTTTCTCTGCCTGTCTATGGAGTCGTGTTACTAGTTCTGGTTCGATCCTTGGACCTGTTATTTGTAGGGTCATTTGCAGGGACTTCATTCACACAAAACCACATAGGATGATTCTTAATCTCCTGTTTGGAGACACTTCTTGATATTATCTTTGGTTGTAGTAGTTAACGATTGTGATGCTTCCCTTCTTGCACATAGAGTAGATATGCCTCATAGAGTCTTCATGACATCCTTTTACATCAATGACAACATAATTTTCAACACTCTAGAGGTGACACTAGATCACAGACAAAAGGGTAAAAATCACATAAAACTCACATTTATAAATGGATCCATATTCGTTTAGATATTACTCTACCATAAAAGAAATAAAACAAAGAACATACTAGCTGCAAAATGAAGTAGATGAATCCAAAGAATGTGATAAATCTCTATACCCAATGGAAAGAATACTACAAACAACACCCGTAGAAAAACCTATGAAGGATGGAATCTTCCGGTGGCCTCTTTGTGGGAGGGTTCTTTTTCTTTCTTGAGTGTGTGGCAATGACCTATGCCTCTCCTCTTCAATGGCTGAAAGCTATGGTGAAATGAGGGCCAAAAGATGAGTAGAAATTCTGACAACACTTCATCACTTTCAATTGGAAGAGATGTGGAAATGGAATGGATATATTTATTTTATAGGCAAAATAGTGGTTATCCTTGATATGATCAAAATAATAAAATAGATTATTTGAATAAATCAAGTCTAACCATTAATTTGAATTTTTCCTTTTATTTAAATAAAATAAAGAGGGGAAAAGTCATAAAAGGGGGTTTGACTTTAATTAAATGTTTTCCTAAGTTATTTGAGGGAAAATGATGTGAAAGAGGATGTAAACATGGGATACATATGGTATGAATGGTGTAATCCGACAAGGCTTAACATTTTAGGCTAGGTGTGCTATTTTATGGTGATAAAATGGAGGGAAATCTTTCCATGGATGGAACAATTTCAGAGATGATACAATCCATTCTAGATAAAATAATAGATGTCAATAACCATACTTTAATGAAAACAATATAGGAGGATTAAATTTCATAGGTAGTGTGGAACCTTGAACTTAATAGAGCCTCAAGAGCATATGGCTTTACTATTCACTTCTATAGGGCTTGCTGGAACATTACCAAGTGTGACCTATGTAGAATGTTGGATGACACTTAGACAAAGTTGAAAGGTGGGGGTGGTATAAAATCCTCATTAGACATCATTCCCAAATATTATAATCTATCCTCTTTCTCCAGATTCTGACCCATTTCCCTTTGTAATGCATCGTATAAAATCTTGACTAAGATCACAACTTAAATACTAGGTTCTTTGATTCCTATTCATATTGTGGAAGAACATGGTATTTTGTTAAAAAGAGATAGATTATAGATAACATTCTCTTAGTGAAAGAGGCCATACACTCAATCTAGAAGAAAAATGGATGGTCATTAAGTTAGATATGGAAAATGTTTTTGAATGAGTTTTCTTCACTTTCTCTATGATGTGCTTCAAATGCTTGTTTTTTCTAAGTCATTCATCGCATGGATAAAGGCTTCTATTGGTGGACCATGGATTACTCTTTTTCTAAATGGAAGGTCTACCTCTTTTTTCAAGGATCCAAAGGACTAATTCAAGGCTATATGATTTCCCCTTTGTTTTATATCCTAATGGAAGAATCATTAATATGGATATTAGAAAAACAATGACTAAATGGGAATCCACCAGGCATAAAATTTGTTTCACGGGTGAAGGAAATAAACCATTAACAATTCCTAGATGATACATTGCTTCTATGGGGTGCCTTTATGATAGTAGCTTAGTGGTTCAAGGTGGTGTTGGACTCCTTTATTGATGCATCAAGAGAGAAAGTAAACAATTCTAAAATAAATATTTATGGTTGGAACACCAACTTTTTCACAAGGAATCAAATAGGTAGGAATCTAGGATATTCTTTGCATGAGCATTGGAAATCCTTTAAGTACTTAAGCATTCCACTTGCTCTCTTTCATCCTCAATCTGAATATTGGATGCCCATTGTGAAAACAATTTGAAATAGAATGACAAGATGGGGAATATAATGGATTAAACCCTCTAGGTGGGTGGTTCTTATTAAATGTGTTCTCTCAACTCTTCCTATTTTTCTTAACTCCACCATATTTACTCTGATTGGTATCATGTAGATGATTGGGAAGGATATCTGGTGCTTCCTCTAGAAAGTAGGAAAATTAAACAATAAGAAATACCACCTGATAAATTGGAATATATTTCATGCACCATATGATAAACGAGGCTCAGTAGTTAGAGACCCAACCCTATTGAACTAGGCCTTGAGCACTAAGATCCTTTGGAGATTTATCTCAGACCCATCCACTTGGTGGAAATAATTCATCAGAGAAAAATATGTATATCAAGGTTATTAGAGATATAAGGCTTATTATGTAATAAAGTCACTTTATGACTTTAGAATATGTTAATGTTCACTTTTTGTGTAAAGAAATCTATCCCATATTTATAAGTGGAAATGATTTGCTTAATGAACATTGATATATAAGGAGGTAAACTCCTTCATAATAGATGCAATAGTTATTCATTGATAATATCATATGATGTTATTGTGAGTATCTTTCTTTGAGCTTAGTTATGTGACTCAACCCTATCTAGGGTTTCCTCATTTAGTGATCTAGCTCATTTTGTAATATGATATCATGGTAGGAATATGTATCAAGAGTCCTAGGCCTTTGAAAGATAAGGTTTCCACTCTTTTAACTTCAATAGTCTAAGTTCCATGAAGTGCCACAATTCGAGGAGGCAACAAGGCTTTTATTGCAATTCTATGGTTGATCTCTCTCATATTTGCAATATCTACAACTCTGGTTTTAACCTTTCTCTACATCCATCGATAATTATTTTTTAGTAGTGAAAAAGATCAGATATGATTAGTCATGGAGATGTTGTTAGATAAGTACTTGGATTTAAATTTCCATACGTGGAAAGTGAAGATCCAGATGCGATTAATGAATAAAAATGTTTGGGTAATTGTCAAAGGAACTGAGGCAACACCTACAGATCCAAACAAGTTGATAGAATGGTAGAATATGAATGATAAGGAAAAAACAATGATTGGCCTTTCCCTCTTAGATTCAAAGCTACATCATGTAGATATGGACAAATCATCCAAGGAGATATCGGAAAACCTCAACAAGTTATTTGGGGAAAAAGCAGTGAATGTGAAATTTTCCCTAAAATTATAGTTATTCAGCTTTAAGATGCCAACTAAAGCCACCATGTCAAGTCATGTCAACAATCTAAGATCTATTATAAAAAAACTTGCAGAATTCAAGCAAGTAGTTGATGAGGAGGATTCAAAGGCTATTCTCCTAAACAATTTGCCTCCTAAATATAATATCGCTATCTTTACCCCGAGTCAACTACCTTCACAAAGTGTGGATGAAATGATTGCAACATTTCTAGTAGAAGAAAAGATAACCACTGAAAGTGATAGCCAATCAGAACTTACATTCTATGCAAGAAACAATTGCAATAGATCAGTAAAATACAAAGAGGAAATAGAATGCCACTATTGCAAGAAGTTGGGTCATATAACTTGGAATTGTAGACAACGAGCCAATGGAATTCTTAAGGGAAAGGTCAAAGACAAAAAACATATAAAGAGTGTAGCCATGATTTGAAGATCCACCAGATGCTGAAAATGGTGAAGAATCTACTGAAGAAAAGGGATTTTATGCATTTAAGGAAGCCCGCGTTTTGAAGACATGAAGGGATCAGTTAAAAAATCAAAATGGATTGTTTCCCAGTTAGTTCAGAAGTTGTGGATCTAGGGAAATATCCCTCATTAGTTGGAGAGACATGCATGTGGATTGTAGTCTACTAGTGAGGTTTCACAACATGCATGTGGATTGTAGTCTACTAGTGAGGTTACATGACATGCATGTGGATTGTTGTCCAATAGTTGATTTTGGGAGATTCGTGATTCAGGAGTTCAGGGAGGTGGAATCCGAGAACTTAGGAATTCAACTTAGTAGCTACACATTTATGAGGGTTATGAGGCAACTTGATGGATCTCAAACTAGTCCATGAAATGTGTTCAAAGAAGAAGTTTCTAAAGGATACTACTGATGTTTAGTGTTCCGTTTATGTGTTTTACATTCAATATTTATATTTGATTTTAGTGTTGTATGCCTTATGGGGGGGTATTAGAGATATAAGGCTAATATGTAATAAATTCACTTTATGACATTAGAATATGTCAATGTTCACTTTTTGTGTAAAGCAATCTATCCCATATTTACAAGTGGAAATGATTTGCTTAATAAGCATTGATATATAAGGAGGTAAACTTCTTTGTAATAGATGCACCCGTTATTCATTGATAATATCATATGGTGTTATTGTGAGTATCTTTCTTTGAGTTTAGTTATGTGACTCAACCCTATCTAGGGTTTCCTCATTTAGTGATCTATATCATTTTGTAATAAAGGCTTATTGAGAAGCCTTAACACCCCTCTTATATTCAATTGGATCTCCTACTTGGAAGATCTATAAATTTGTTTCCTTGACTCTTTAGAGCCACCTCTCTTGGGTCCCAAATAATGGTCATATTATTAAGATATGGGAGGCTATCATTCTAGAATGACCCCATCTAAAAGAAGAGCCATATTTAGAAGGAGTGAAGGATTGGTTGGAAGCTAAAGAAGTCTACACCCTTTTTACCTCTCCAATTGGAATAATCAACCCAATAGACAATGGTCAGGTTGTAAATGTTTACCCCCTCCAGAGGATCTGAGGCACCGATTGCAACAAGTTTATTCCCTCTTGTGAGGGGTCACCCCTCTGAATCTCATGGCTCAAGAATCAAGGGGATAGGCCCTATGAGGAGAACAATACTAATTCATTCAAGGCTATGTTTATAGCTTGGATTCTCAAGAAACACCCTCTCAATTAACATTATGGGCTAAGATCTAGGAGGGAGATTGTCTCCCTAAAATAAAATTATTTACTTGGGTTTTCTCTCATAACAAAACTACAATCGTTGATAATCTAAAAAGGTGTGGGATGTAGGGTCCTAGTCATTTTCCTCTCTGTTTATTGGTGGAAGAATCAACACCCCGATTTAAAAAAAAAAGTGAATTCACCTTACAAACATGGCACTTTTCTTTTGTGGATTTGGGGAAAGAGATTGAGATGCCTTGCGACTGGAATAAAAATTTCATGTCCTGAAAATCTTAATATCTTGGAAATTTAATGCATAAATTTCTATTAAAAATTGTTTGAGTAGCAATTCCAAAACATTGGTCATAAAAAATTTGGCTAGCTAGGAATAGAGTCATTTTCAAACAAGACTAACTTGGGCCAATAACTATTTCCAAACAAGCCAAGAGTCTTTTGTATGAAATATTTCTATCAAATGGAGTAGGAGACATCTCTCCATTTATCTTGGAATTAGGATAAAATAACTAGATCCTAGCACAATTGATGATCCAAGCTTCACCTCTTAAAATTATGGTTGTTCATCCACAACAAGCAAAAATATGGTAGCTTCAATTAAGTGATGGTGATATGAAAAAATGAAGGGTGAAATGMTACCAACATATTCATTTTTTTTAAAGGAGATTAAAAAGGTAACTCACGAGTAATAGGTGCGAAGGGGGTGTTTTTTTGACCCCAAAGGAAGTTAGGTCATTGAATTTGCATGGGGAATTGTCATCATAAGTAATAATGAGGTCAAAGAATTGGCTTTACTCCAATGCATTTCAATTTTGATAAATATGGACATACACAGAGTCATGGTAGGGGGGACTCTATAATTCTTGTTATGTCTCTCTATCTCAATCATATTCCAAGGACATTACCCCTCTATTATCTAGTTTAATGTATTCTTCTTCTTCTTCTTCAAAAAAAAAACATTGGTTTTTGAGCAAATTGAATATTACCATGCTATGCATGGACAAAACAATACGATGGATTCCTAATATTTATTAGATTTATAAATGGGGAGGCCTTTGTACACCACCCCCAAGGGATTGACAATAATATCATGAGATATTTACCATTGAACACTTGACACAAAACTCATCCATGATGGGACATGGGATGTTTATGGATTGGCTCTATAAATATTTTCTATCCTTCACATTCTTCAACATTTATATGAAGTAATATGGTGAACATGAGAATTGAATGTGGGTTAAGGGATGCGGGTCCTAAAAAACAGAGGGATATGATGGCATCTCGTTTATTCATCATTTTCATTATGAATGATTGGTTTTAAAATACATGTAGCTAACAACATGAGGTAGATCCTATTTCTGGCCTCACGAAAGGGTGGTTTTCCATTCATAACCTTTGGTGCATGCAATAAGCTGTGTAAAAATGGCAATTCTCCCTTCTCTTTTACCCTTAAGTTATACATTTTGTTCCTTGGTGTTTGATGTGATTGATTTCGTAATCGGTATGTGGGAGGTTGGTATATTAGTATTTCTTATCCTGGAGATAAACATAGTTGTTAGTGGGTGCTATAGGTACCTCTCATCAACCAATCCTTTGTTTGTATTAGAAAAGGTCCGTGGTTCTCTTGCATTGGTTTCTTTATAAAATGGCACATTGTCATTGTTGTAAGGGATGCTACATTATATGTGAAATGAAGGACCTACAACACTGTCTCAAGCAGTGCTAAAGGGAAATCATGGAGGCATAGTGTAGTGTAATGAATTAGATTGTCATGTGGAAATTTTTGAAGGATGCGTTTTCCTAGAGCATCTTGAAGTAAAGTAAGGTCCAAGATAACTACACGATTAATGCAAAAAGAAGCATTATAGAGCTTCATGAATGGGAGTTGAAAGTAGATTCTGAAAGTAGATTCTTTCATGGGTGTTTATAATTAGAATCAATTGGAACCCAATTTGTAGATACATATTCTTTAAAAAATAGGTGGGATATCTAATGGCACTTCTTGGGATCCCTTTGGAAGAAAATTTAGTGTCTATTTAGGTGGTACTATTTCTTTGGATGTTTCCTTACATGGTGGTGGTCATTCCATGACCTCAATTGGAAACTGAGTACTTCACCATCCTTTAGTTATGAAACTTGATAAAAAAGCAAGTGTGATTTTCCCTTTAGATGTTGCAAAGTAGGATATGCTAAGGGTGGAAGATGGTTAAGCATCGATGAAATTCATTCTAGGCCCAATTATCAGTAAACTTTTATTTTTGGTATTTTAGATGTTTTGTCGCTCATTTTTTCTGCTTCTCCAATTTTTAAGATAGTTCACTTGCCATCATATAATGGGCTTGTTTAGAGAGGATAGTTATAGTCTTTTTGTGAATGATCTATTAAANTTTCTTGAGTGTGTGGCAATGACCTATGCCTCTCCTCTTCAATGGCTGAAAGCTATGGTGAAATGAGGGCCAAAAGATGAGTAGAAATTCTGACAACACTTCATCACTTTCAATTGGAAGAGATGTGGAAATGGAATGGATATATTTATTTTATAGGCAAAATAGTGGTTATCCTTGATATGATCAAAATAATAAAATAGATTATTTGAATAAATCAAGTCTAACCATTAATTTGAATTTTTCCTTTTATTTAAATAAAATAAAGAGGGGAAAAGTCATAAAAGGGGGTTTGACTTTAATTAAATGTTTTCCTAAGTTATTTGAGGGAAAATGATGTGAAAGAGGATGTAAACATGGGATACATATGGTATGAATGGTGTAATCCGACAAGGCTTAACATTTTAGGCTAGGTGTGCTATTTTATGGTGATAAAATGGAGGGAAATCTTTCCATGGATGGAACAATTTCAGAGATGATACAATCCATTCTAGATAAAATAATAGATGTCAATAACCATACTTTAATGAAAACAATATAGGAGGATTAAATTTCATAGGTAGTGTGGAACCTTGAACTTAATAGAGCCTCAAGAGCATATGGCTTTACTATTCACTTCTATAGGGCTTGCTGGAACATTACCAAGTGTGACCTATGTAGAATGTTGGATGACACTTAGACAAAGTTGAAAGGTGGGGGTGGTATAAAATCCTCATTAGACATCATTCCCAAATATTATAATCTATCCTCTTTCTCCAGATTCTGACCCATTTCCCTTTGTAATGCATCGTATAAAATCTTGACTAAGATCACAACTTAAATACTAGGTTCTTTGATTCCTATTCATATTGTGGAAGAACATGGTATTTTGTTAAAAAGAGATAGATTATAGATAACATTCTCTTAGTGAAAGAGGCCATACACTCAATCTAGAAGAAAAATGGATGGTCATTAAGTTAGATATGGAAAATGTTTTTGAATGAGTTTTCTTCACTTTCTCTATGATGTGCTTCAAATGCTTGTTTTTTCTAAGTCATTCATCGCATGGATAAAGGCTTCTATTGGTGGACCATGGATTACTCTTTTTCTAAATGGAAGGTCTACCTCTTTTTTCAAGGATCCAAAGGACTAATTCAAGGCTATATGATTTCCCCTTTGTTTTATATCCTAATGGAAGAATCATTAATATGGATATTAGAAAAACAATGACTAAATGGGAATCCACCAGGCATAAAATTTGTTTCACGGGTGAAGGAAATAAACCATTAACAATTCCTAGATGATACATTGCTTCTATGGGGTGCCTTTATGATAGTAGCTTAGTGGTTCAAGGTGGTGTTGGACTCCTTTATTGATGCATCAAGAGAGAAAGTAAACAATTCTAAAATAAATATTTATGGTTGGAACACCAACTTTTTCACAAGGAATCAAATAGGTAGGAATCTAGGATATTCTTTGCATGAGCATTGGAAATCCTTTAAGTACTTAAGCATTCCACTTGCTCTCTTTCATCCTCAATCTGAATATTGGATGCCCATTGTGAAAACAATTTGAAATAGAATGACAAGATGGGGAATATAATGGATTAAACCCTCTAGGTGGGTGGTTCTTATTAAATGTGTTCTCTCAACTCTTCCTATTTTTCTTAACTCCACCATATTTACTCTGATTGGTATCATGTAGATGATTGGGAAGGATATCTGGTGCTTCCTCTAGAAAGTAGGAAAATTAAACAATAAGAAATACCACCTGATAAATTGGAATATATTTCATGCACCATATGATAAACGAGGCTCAGTAGTTAGAGACCCAACCCTATTGAACTAGGCCTTGAGCACTAAGATCCTTTGGAGATTTATCTCAGACCCATCCACTTGGTGGAAATAATTCATCAGAGAAAAATATGTATATCAAGGTTATTAGAGATATAAGGCTTATTATGTAATAAAGTCACTTTATGACTTTAGAATATGTTAATGTTCACTTTTTGTGTAAAGAAATCTATCCCATATTTATAAGTGGAAATGATTTGCTTAATGAACATTGATATATAAGGAGGTAAACTCCTTCATAATAGATGCAATAGTTATTCATTGATAATATCATATGATGTTATTGTGAGTATCTTTCTTTGAGCTTAGTTATGTGACTCAACCCTATCTAGGGTTTCCTCATTTAGTGATCTAGCTCATTTTGTAATATGATATCATGGTAGGAATATGTATCAAGAGTCCTAGGCCTTTGAAAGATAAGGTTTCCACTCTTTTAACTTCAATAGTCTAAGTTCCATGAAGTGCCACAATTCGAGGAGGCAACAAGGCTTTTATTGCAATTCTATGGTTGATCTCTCTCATATTTGCAATATCTACAACTCTGGTTTTAACCTTTCTCTACATCCATCGATAATTATTTTTTAGTAGTGAAAAAGATCAGATATGATTAGTCATGGAGATGTTGTTAGATAAGTACTTGGATTTAAATTTCCATACGTGGAAAGTGAAGATCCAGATGCGATTAATGAATAAAAATGTTTGGGTAATTGTCAAAGGAACTGAGGCAACACCTACAGATCCAAACAAGTTGATAGAATGGTAGAATATGAATGATAAGGAAAAAACAATGATTGGCCTTTCCCTCTTAGATTCAAAGCTACATCATGTAGATATGGACAAATCATCCAAGGAGATATCGGAAAACCTCAACAAGTTATTTGGGGAAAAAGCAGTGAATGTGAAATTTTCCCTAAAATTATAGTTATTCAGCTTTAAGATGCCAACTAAAGCCACCATGTCAAGTCATGTCAACAATCTAAGATCTATTATAAAAAAACTTGCAGAATTCAAGCAAGTAGTTGATGAGGAGGATTCAAAGGCTATTCTCCTAAACAATTTGCCTCCTAAATATAATATCGCTATCTTTACCCCGAGTCAACTACCTTCACAAAGTGTGGATGAAATGATTGCAACATTTCTAGTAGAAGAAAAGATAACCACTGAAAGTGATAGCCAATCAGAACTTACATTCTATGCAAGAAACAATTGCAATAGATCAGTAAAATACAAAGAGGAAATAGAATGCCACTATTGCAAGAAGTTGGGTCATATAACTTGGAATTGTAGACAACGAGCCAATGGAATTCTTAAGGGAAAGGTCAAAGACAAAAAACATATAAAGAGTGTAGCCATGATTTGAAGATCCACCAGATGCTGAAAATGGTGAAGAATCTACTGAAGAAAAGGGATTTTATGCATTTAAGGAAGCCCGCGTTTTGAAGACATGAAGGGATCAGTTAAAAAATCAAAATGGATTGTTTCCCAGTTAGTTCAGAAGTTGTGGATCTAGGGAAATATCCCTCATTAGTTGGAGAGACATGCATGTGGATTGTAGTCTACTAGTGAGGTTTCACAACATGCATGTGGATTGTAGTCTACTAGTGAGGTTACATGACATGCATGTGGATTGTTGTCCAATAGTTGATTTTGGGAGATTCGTGATTCAGGAGTTCAGGGAGGTGGAATCCGAGAACTTAGGAATTCAACTTAGTAGCTACACATTTATGAGGGTTATGAGGCAACTTGATGGATCTCAAACTAGTCCATGAAATGTGTTCAAAGAAGAAGTTTCTAAAGGATACTACTGATGTTTAGTGTTCCGTTTATGTGTTTTACATTCAATATTTATATTTGATTTTAGTGTTGTATGCCTTATGGGGGGGTATTAGAGATATAAGGCTAATATGTAATAAATTCACTTTATGACATTAGAATATGTCAATGTTCACTTTTTGTGTAAAGCAATCTATCCCATATTTACAAGTGGAAATGATTTGCTTAATAAGCATTGATATATAAGGAGGTAAACTTCTTTGTAATAGATGCACCCGTTATTCATTGATAATATCATATGGTGTTATTGTGAGTATCTTTCTTTGAGTTTAGTTATGTGACTCAACCCTATCTAGGGTTTCCTCATTTAGTGATCTATATCATTTTGTAATAAAGGCTTATTGAGAAGCCTTAACACCCCTCTTATATTCAATTGGATCTCCTACTTGGAAGATCTATAAATTTGTTTCCTTGACTCTTTAGAGCCACCTCTCTTGGGTCCCAAATAATGGTCATATTATTAAGATATGGGAGGCTATCATTCTAGAATGACCCCATCTAAAAGAAGAGCCATATTTAGAAGGAGTGAAGGATTGGTTGGAAGCTAAAGAAGTCTACACCCTTTTTACCTCTCCAATTGGAATAATCAACCCAATAGACAATGGTCAGGTTGTAAATGTTTACCCCCTCCAGAGGATCTGAGGCACCGATTGCAACAAGTTTATTCCCTCTTGTGAGGGGTCACCCCTCTGAATCTCATGGCTCAAGAATCAAGGGGATAGGCCCTATGAGGAGAACACTACTAATTCATTCAAGGCTATGTTTATAGCTTGAATTCTCAAGAAACACCCTCTCAATTAGCATTATGGGCTAAGATCTAGGAGGGATATTGCCTCCCTAAAATAAAATTATTTACTTGGGTTTTCTCTCATAACAAAACTACAATAATTGATAATCTAAAAAGGTGTGGGATGTAGGGTCCTAGTCATTTTCCTCTCTGTTTATTGGTGGAAGAATCAACACCCCGATTTAAAAAAAAAAAGTGAATTCACCTTACAAATATGGCACTTTTCTTTTGTGGATTTGGGGAAAGAGATTGAGATGCCTTGCGACTAGAATAAAAATTTCATGTCCTGAAAATCTTAATATCTTGGAAATTTAATGCATAAATTTCTATTAAAAATTGTTTGAGTAGCAATTCCAAAACATTGGTCATAAAAATTTTGGCTAGCTAGGAATAGAGTCATTTTCAAACAAGACTAACTTGGGCCAAGAACTATTTCCAAACAAGCCAAGAGTCTTTTGTATGAAATATTTCTATCAAATGGAGTAGGAGACATCTCTCCATTTATCTTGGAATTAGGATAAAATAACTAGATCCCAACACAATTGATGATCCAAGCTTCACCTCTTAAAATTATGGTTGTTCATCCACAACAAGCAAAAATATGGTAGCTTCAATTAAGTGATGGTGATATGAAAAAATGAAGGGTGAAATGATACCAACATATTCATTTTTTTTAAAGGAGATTAAAAAGGTAACTCACGAGTAATAGGTGCGAAGGGGGTGTTTTTTTGACCCCAAAGGAAGTTAGGTCATTGAATTTGCATGGGGAATTGTCATCATAAGTAATAATGAGGTCAAAGAATTGGCTTTACTCCAATGCATTTCAATTTTGATAAATATGGACATACACAGAGTCATGGTAGGGGGGACTCTATAATTCTTGTTATGTCTCTCTATCTCAATCATATTCCAAGGACATTACCCCTCTATTATCTAGTTTAATGTATTCTTCTTCTTCTTCTTCAAAAAAAAAACATTGGTTTTTGAGCAAATTGAATATTACCATGCTATGCATGGACAAAACAATACGATGGATTCCTAATATTTATTAGATTTATAAATGGGGAGGCCTTTGTACACCACCCCCAAGGGATTGACAATAATATCATGAGATATTTACCATTGAACACTTGACACAAAACTCATCCATGATGGGACATGGGATGTTTATGGATTGGCTCTATAAATATTTTCTATCCTTCACATTCTTCAACATTTATATGAAGTAATATGGTGAACATGAGAATTGAATGTGGGTTAAGGGATGCGGGTCCTAAAAAACAGAGGGATATGATGGCATCTCGTTTATTCATCATTTTCATTATGAATGATTGGTTTTAAAATACATGTAGCTAACAACATGAGGTAGATCCTATTTCTGGCCTCACGAAAGGGTGGTTTTCCATTCATAACCTTTGGTGCATGCAATAAGCTGTGTAAAAATGGCAATTCTCCCTTCTCTTTTACCCTTAAGTTATACATTTTGTTCCTTGGTGTTTGATGTGATTGATTTCGTAATCGGTATGTGGGAGGTTGGTATATTAGTATTTCTTATCCTGGAGATAAACATAGTTGTTAGTGGGTGCTATAGGTACCTCTCATCAACCAATCCTTTGTTTGTATTAGAAAAGGTCCGTGGTTCTCTTGCATTGGTTTCTTTATAAAATGGCACATTGTCATTGTTGTAAGGGATGCTACATTATATGTGAAATGAAGGACCTACAACACTGTCTCAAGCAGTGCTAAAGGGAAATCATGGAGGCATAGTGTAGTGTAATGAATTAGATTGTCATGTGGAAATTTTTGAAGGATGCGTTTTCCTAGAGCATCTTGAAGTAAAGTAAGGTCCAAGATAACTACACGATTAATGCAAAAAGAAGCATTATAGAGCTTCATGAATGGGAGTTGAAAGTAGATTCTGAAAGTAGATTCTTTCATGGGTGTTTATAATTAGAATCAATTGGAACCCAATTTGTAGATACATATTCTTTAAAAAATAGGTGGGATATCTAATGGCACTTCTTGGGATCCCTTTGGAAGAAAATTTAGTGTCTATTTAGGTGGTACTATTTCTTTGGATGTTTCCTTACATGGTGGTGGTCATTCCATGACCTCAATTGGAAACTGAGTACTTCACCATCCTTTAGTTATGAAACTTGATAAAAAAGCAAGTGTGATTTTCCCTTTAGATGTTGCAAAGTAGGATATGCTAAGGGTGGAAGATGGTTAAGCATCGATGAAATTCATTCTAGGCCCAATTATCAGTAAACTTTTATTTTTGGTATTTTAGATGTTTTGTCGCTCATTTTTTCTGCTTCTCCAATTTTTAAGATAGTTCACTTGCCATCATATAATGGGCTTGTTTAGAGAGGATAGTTATAGTCTTTTTGTGAATGATCTATTAAA
>JZKD02S2444935.1:17166-27424 GCA_000966675.3 Picea glauca | reverse complement strand
AACCAAATACAAATGTAGGGTTTAATAAACAATGATAAGAAACTATTAATCAAGTTATGAGCTAACAAATGAGATGACATTCATCTGCAGCTAAAACAACTTGAATAAGAGTACAGAAGGAAAGGTGAGAATCTGACATCAATAGAGAGAGAAAACTGTGATTTGTATTATCATACTGAGAATTTTTTTTACAATAAGTATTTTCTTTATCCAAAATCGAACCCCCCTTTAGTTTATCAAAATGATAAGTATTTATATCCCTTACAATACATCTCAGATCCTGGAAAACTGGATCTGTATTTCTAAATCTAGAAAGCAGAAAACTAATTGAATACAATAGGATAACTAAAGAACTAGTTCCTACTAATCGAACTGTCTTCATAGTTGGTCTTTGACATCTAGTCTTCATCATTTCTATGTCTCTGATGTTTCATGGAGGAAAATAAACATGTCTTTAGTGGCTGGAAATCTTTCAACAACCGTGGACAAAGATTTAATTGACCAAGTAAGCATTCACCTCCAAAATCTCCACGAATCTTTGAAACTGAATATTTCCTGATTTGGTGATTAATCTTTTGATACTCTCTTATCCTTTAAATCATTCCAAAATCTCTCTGTTCGAGCTCAACTCTTCAAAATTCTCATTCTATAGTTTCACCGGCTATTTCACCTTAGGATTTGCTAATTTGTTGATGAAAGCTCTACTTTTCAACAGCTAATTGGTTATAATTTCGCCTTCTGTTCTAGTGAAAGCTATGTTTTGATAAAAAAGGAAACCTTTCATATTCAAAACTGTTGTTCCATAAAAAATCAGTGTTCATTTGATTTCTCTCCCTGCAAATTTATAGCAACCTAGGCCAACACCTGTAAATATGGATGTGTGTTAATTTTTTCCTTCAATTTTTTGATTTTCCTCTTTAGGTGCTTAGCTAACCACCATAAGCTATTATAATCCTTTGTGATCTTTTTCTTCTTCTTCTTATCTTTAATGCTTTCATGTGCTATATTCTCAAAAGTTGCATTTGTCTTTGCAAAATTCTCTGATAAAGCTTTATATCTTGCCTTTATCACCCTTTCCATAACCTCCTGTTGTGCTATTACCTCTTTCATCTCCTTAATCTTTTGTGATTTCTTTGATTTATTATTTCTTGAGGTTTCACCTTCATCTTTGGGAGTAAAAGCTTCACAATCCTGTGCAGTTTCCATGGAGTGCTCTGGACTTTTTATGGCTAGACTTTCATCTTCCTTTTCTAGTTTCGTGTCTGAATCTGTGTATGGTAGATTTAGAGCATTTCCCTTTTTCACTGTGGATTGCTTTGAGTTTGTTTCAAAATCTAGTTTCTTTTTAGCTTTCTTTGGCTTTATGCTAGAATTTTTGTCTTCTGGTGGATTTGCGAGAGCTCTCCTCCTCCTTGAGCTACTCTGAGGAGCTGATTGCTTCTTGCCTGCTTTATTCTTTTCATTTATAGGTTGAGTTTGGGTCTCAAAACCTTCCCAGAAGAGAAAGTGATGCCAAGTTATTTCTCTTCATCTCAGTTCTTCCAAAATGATCATTTTAATAATGCCATAATGACAAAGGGAAATTTTTATGCTAAAAGGTTAGGCTCTGATCTTATTACACACCTTGGTTACGCTCTTATGAAGAAAGAAAGGAAAGTTTAGGAGGACCTTCCTTGTGAAGTTATCTAGGAGTCTAAAATGATATAACATTAACTTATCATACCTGCCCTCTAAGGTTAAATATAACCGAATTCCCTTGATCAGATTTTTCCATTCATCTTCAAGGTAAGAAACAAGGATGCTTTTCTTCCTGGTTATGCTTCAGAATTCTGTCTTGAGGTATACCCTAAAATCCAAGTTCTTGGTCACTATTGTTTTAAACCAACTTTGGCCTGTTCTAGGTAAGCCAGTTGCTGAAGCGATGACAAATTCATCAACTATCAGTTCTAGAGAGCCCACTGTAGCTTTCTTTCCATCGTATGACTTTTCAAAAATCTCTGTTGTTGCCTGGTGATAACATTCTTGTAACCTTTCCACATATGTCATGAAACCCGCGTCTGAGAATCACTTCTACACCTCTGGATAAGACTGCAAAAAGGATAAATTATCTAACTCTTTCCTTAGAAGTAGCCCTCCTTGCTTCCTCAACATATGCAACTTAATCATCGGTTGATTTGTACACGGTTGACACAATAATCTTCTTAATAAGGAAAAGGATGGTGCTGGTGAAAATGACCCTGTGTTGTCAACTGAAATATGAAACCTCGTGATAGAAATTTTGAACACCGCGAGTTCAAAATAAGAAATGGTGATTTTATTTGATGTCGGCATATAGCTGGTACTTTATACTCTGGTTGTAATGATGATTAAGAGTTCATCACCTCAAACGCTCCTCTTGTTGTCGCACGAAATATGTGAGCAAAATCTGTCATGATGTCCTGCTAGAACATGATGAAATGGTGTCATCATTCATTTTCTTCTATTAGCTTGCCATGATGATTGTATGGCGTGTGTCAGGCGTATCCTTTTTGGGTTTCTGGAGTCGTTGGAGGAAAAGTTGTGTTAGTGATTTCACTAGCTCGCTTGCTGCGAGGAGTACACTTTAACCATTGAAACCTGAGGCTTTCACCAGCTAACTTCAACTTCAAAACAAATGTTAGTTTTTGAAAGGATTTTTATTAAATTTTTGAAAAGGCCTTTTGAGGATCGATTTATTTCTAGGATAAAATCTTAAATCCTATGTTTTGACACTTCTAAATTCTAAAAATTTATATAGAACCCTATTTTATGACCATGCTATCACCTACAAAATGGAACAAATTGACTGATTCATTTTGGGAGATAACAACATCCATATTATATTTTGGTGTAAATATTCCATTTATAGGGATTGGTGTAAATATTCCATTTATGCAAAATTACTATTACTTCTAGTACTGGAAGGGAGTTCTTTATCTATTGCAGGATGAAACAGATTCTTGAAATGCTTTTTGTTGAGAAGGTTAGGTGAGAATGTGAGTAGAAAGGTTGGGATGAGAAATATAGAATCTTATTGCTTGGTTTTTTCACCATGGTGGCCTCATAACCTAGGTTGGTGGTGCTATCTACACTAGATGTTGTGGTTCAATGGAAATTTTATCTTACATGACCAATCTCTTGGACCAATTTTTGTTAAAAGATAAGTCTCATTTTTTTTGTTTATGAATATGCAAAATTACTATTACTCCCAGTCATAAAACAATTATGTGTTATGCATGCTATGTGTCATTTTTTTTTCCGGTTCTGAATTTAAGTATACAAGGAAATGAAGGAAAATTTCATGACGCAAGATAAGAAAATGATTTATACCTTTTCATAAATGTGTTTTGGATCGTGGAAGTGACAACCCTTCAAACCCGCATTTTTCAAAGACATTAAATGGTTAAATGACTAAATAATAGCTAAACATCTATGAGGAAATAACCATGTACACTCTAAGGGAGTTGTAGCCTTTGGAATACATTATGCAAGAAGATTAGATATGGATTCTACCAAATAAAATATCATCCCATGCTTGAGCACCCCATGCATAATCAAAATCCATCTTAACCATATGTATCTAGTGAACCATATTTTAGGAATGCATACTTTGTTGCAATCATCTTACATCAGCATGGCAATATCATGTCAACGTTGGAGAATGGAAGTATGTAGTTTCAAGTGCCTTGGTGGTTCTCAGCTGTCACCAAGTCAGCAAAACCATTTTTATCTTACCAACTATTATCCATGAGGAAGATTGTATTGAAAATATAAGGATAAGACCCCAGAAGAACTCCATCCTCAGTCACTAGGTTTCTTGCAGGCACCTGCAACTGGTTCAAGAAAATCATTGCTATATTTAGTTGTTTAACTACCAGGGAAATATTTCCATGTTACCAGAAAACCTATTCCGTTGGATACTGGAAAACTAGATTATTTGTTCACTAATTTGCAATAAACAACTCTCATGAAAGATGTAGTAGCCATTCACCTAGCCAATGAATTTGAATGGAAATTTAATGGATAGGATTGGAGCACTTCCTATTTCTTCATATATTAGGAGGGAGTATAAATTAGTATGTATCCTCTACAAACCTTTAAGACCAGACAGAAACTTGGGGAATCACCATGGAAATTTCATATGTATGGAAAACATACGCACTAAATCACCTAGAGACAAACAGGCTCACAGGACTCTTATATAGCTAGCAAATTTGAGCAAGGAAGATGGAGCTGACAAAAATGAAGGTTCTCACCAGGATTGTTAGCCACATGACCTTTTCAAAGAATTTTGAACCAAAATTATTTTGGGATAGAATCCCCAGAAACTAACAGAGGTAGTGGTTGTTAAGAAACCATCTAACTCTGCATGTAAATATGAAATCAATCTTCACATATGAATCAAGCCTAGCACAATAGCTCAGAGGCAACAAATATAGGAGTTGTAATAATATAAATTCGTCCCCACCTTAAACAATAACAAGAAAAGGGTTTTCAGGTAGAAGACAATGATGATGATGGATGAGGGTAAAGGTTAATCACATAAGGCCATTGTTTAGAATAAATGGCCCTAATGCTTGAGTCTAATAAATAAATAAATTATATTAATGTCCACAATATACTAGCAACACCAAGAAAAGATACACAAAATTAAGTAAGAACTACAACTTATAGTTTTGTGTTTTTCATNATCTACACTAGATGTTGTGGTTCAATGGAAATTTTATCTTACATGACCAATCTCTTGGACCAATTTTTGTTAAAAGATAAGTCTCATTTTTTTTGTTTATGAATATGCAAAATTAATATTACTCCCATTCATAAAAAAATTATGTGTTATGCATGTTATGTGTCATTTTTTTTCCGGTTCTGAATTTAAGTATACAAGGAAATGAAGGAAAATTTCATGACGCAAGATAAGAAAATGATTTATACCTTTTCATAAATGTGTTTTGGATCGTGGAAGTGACAACCCTTCAAACACGCATTTTTCAAAGACGTTAAATGGTTAAATGACTGAATAATAGCTAAACATCTATGAGGAAATAACCATGTACACTCTAAGGGAGTTGTAGCCTTTGGAATACATTATGCAAGAAGATTAGATATGGATTCTACCAAACAAAATATCATCCCATGCTTGAGCACCCCATGCATAATCAAAATCCATCTTAACCATATGTATCTAGTGCACCATATTTTAGGAATGCATACTTTGTTGCAATCATCTTACATCAGCATGGCAATATCATGTCAATGTTGGAGAATGGAAGTATGTAGTTTCAAGTGCGTTGGTGGTTCTTAGCTGTCACCAAGTCAGAAAAACCATTTTTATCTTACCAACTATTATCCATGAGGAAGATTGTATTGAAAATCTAAGGATAAGACCCCAGAAGAACTCCATCCTCAGTCACTAGGTTTCTTGTAGGCACCTGCAACTGGTTCAAGAAAATCATTGCTATATTTAGTTGTTTAACTACCAGGGAAATATTTCCATGTTACCAGAAAACCTATTCCGTTGGATACTGGAAAACTAGATTATTTGTTCACTAATTTGCAATAAACAACTCTCATGAAAGATGTAGTAGCCATTCACCTAGCCAATGAATTTGAATGGAAATTTAATGGATAGGATTGGAGCACTTCCTATTTCTTCATATATTAGGAGGGAGTATAAATTAGTATGTATCCTCTACAAACCTTTAAGACCAGACAGAAACTTGGGGAATCACCATGGAAATTTCATATGTATGGAAAACATACGCACTAAATCACCTAGAGACAAACAGGCTCACAGGACTCTTATATAGCTAGCAAATTTGAGCAAGGAAGATGGAGCTGACAAAAATGAAGGTTCTCACCAGGATTGTTAGCCACATGACCTTTTCAAAGAATTTTGAACCAAAATTATTTTGGGATAGAATCCCCAGAAACTAACAGAGGTAGTGGTTGTTAAGAAACCATCTAACTCTGCATGTAAATATGAAATCAATCTTCACATATGAATCAAGCCTAGCACAATAGCTCAGAGGCAACAAATATAGGAGTTGTAATAATATAAATTCGTCCCCACCTTAAACAATAACAAGAAAAGGGTTTTCAGGTAGAAGACAATGATGATGATGGATGAGGGTAAAGGTTAATCACATAAGGCCATTGTTTAGAATAAATGGCCCTAATGCTTGAGTCTAATAAATAAATAAATTATATTAATGTCCACAATATACTAGCAACACCAAGAAAAGATACACAAAATTAAGTAAGAACTACAACTTATAGTTTTGTGTTTTTCATNTCTTGAAATAATGTTTCCCAAATTATGGTCATTAGGTGATAGGATGGATCATTAGATGCAAGATTTTTGAGTTAAATGTCTTTAAGATGAGTTTTTGACTTATGTTTTCAAAAAGTGATGAGTCTATACTTTTATTAGAAAAGACTCTAAAATTTCACTTTCGGCAGCTAAGGGCTATTTTTCAAATCATTCTAAGTTGTCAAAAGCTGTCGCTTTTGTTAGCTAAAACAACATGTGTGAGGTGCTCTAAGTTTCCGAAAGAATAGAGTCAACTAACAGTCAGACTGTCCCGTCAGAATCTCAAACCACCAACAGTACACATCATCATCATCTCAAGTGCTGCCGAAATTGAATGAAGTGAATCATGATATGATCTGGGCAAGTGATTATTTGTCTGATATGATTATTTGGTGAGATCTGTTTAACCCTAAGCTAATAAATATGATCACCATAAGCTCGTATCATTAATTTTACCCAATCTATCACATAGTGTCTGTCCTTATCGAATAATGTAGTCATCATTATGATCTGATTTTCATTCTATAATTAAGGTTTGTTATAAAAAATTGTCATCCAAATCTTTCCCCCATATTACGCATCCTTCCTCTGTTTGAGTTTCGTTTATTCCCTCTATCAGTGCCACTGTGTCTGCCCAAACCCGATTTTTGCAAGTATTTATTTTTATTTTGCAGATGAAGAAGGTAGGAGCTCTGATTAGGAAGGAACTCAATAACATAACATATCTGGAATCTCACCCTGATATTTTCCAGATGTTTAGGGATGCATGCTACTATAGGTTTTGTGAAAAACTCCAAGGGTTTCATCAAGGTGTAGCTGAGGCATTTGCATTGACCTTTGATGGAGCCAAGGGCAGAGTTGGAACAATTGAGGTACAGGTTGATGAAGCAATCATTGCAATAGCAACAGAGATGCCTAGGACTGGTGAAAGATGGTTCAACTCAACCACTACCAAAGACATTGAGTTCATGTCTTATCTCAAGCCTAAACACAAATGTATTACTTTGAAGAAAGACATCCCTAAATCCTACTTGCAAGAAAATTGGCAACACTTGCTCAAAGCCATCCAGGTATACATATCATGTGAAGGAAGATATGGTAGAGTAATGTTCTACCATTTCAAGCTACAACAACACATTCCGCATGTCCATTGGTATGACACCCTTCCAAGGATTGTATAGATATGATGCTCCCACTTTGGTAGACTTTGTCTTCGGGGAGAGAAGAGCTCCAAGGCCAAGGATTGGATCATAGAGAGTCAGGATATTCTCAAGTTGTTGAAAGAAAACCTGCAAACGGTGCAAAATCGACATAAGATAAGTGCGGTCAGGCACAGGATAGAGTGCATCTTTGAGGTTGGAGATTTTGTTTTCTTGAGACTCCAACCCTACAGACAATTATCTCTAAATAAGAGTGGGGCCGAGAAGATCAAGACCAAATTTTATGGTCCTTACAAGATCATGTGTGGAGTAGATGAGGTTGCTTACAAGCTAGAGCTTCCAAAGGGGAGAAAGATTCATAACATGTTCCATGTGTCTTGCCTAAAAAAGGTAGTGGGAAAATTCATTAGCACATCATAGGAGCTTCCCCCATTGGATGAGGAGGGACAATTGGAGTTAGTTCCGGAGGAGGTTTTGGAGTTCCAGGAGAGGAAAATGAGGATCAAGGTCATCAGAGAGTGTTTGATCAGATGCAGAGGGCTTCTAGTAGGGGACGCTACTTGGGAGAGCGAGCAGGTGTTGCAACACCTTGGACTGGTATTGCTTGAGGACAAGCAATTTCAGGAAGGGAGGAATGTAATTTCCCTTTCCAAATAAGATCTCTAGAAAGGAGGCTTAATGGTATAAACCTCCCCATTAGACTATAGGCGGGGCCAAAGAGGGGTAAATAGGGTTACTAGAGGTCACTCCAGTCACAGGTGTTATATTCGAAAAGTGACATTGAGCTAAAAAGGGTTAAAAGCACTTTTAAGTCATTATGAATTAAAAATAGAAGTCAACAGTGAATTAGGGTTTCAACAGTGATTTAGGGTTTTGGAATTCAACAGTGAATTAAGGTTTCAACATGATTTAGGGTTTTGGAAAGCTATAAAGGAAGGTTCAGCGACCTAATTCATTATTATGCATATTATGACTTGTCAATGAGGATAAGAGGCGCATCTTAGGAGAGATAGTTCAGTGGATTCCAGGAGGAAGACAACAGTTGGATGATTTCGGTGTTGAGAGACACACCCTAGTCATAGGGGAGATCATTCAGGTCTTCCATCATTCTTCAGTAGCAGTTACACAGTGCTCAGAAGCAAGGGCACATTCATCCAGAGTGAGGGCATAGATTCTGAGATGGTTTTTAGTCGACTTATCCCATCGAGGGAGAATTATGAGATTTCCCCTTGACCCATTTAAGAGGAAGGCAAGGCACATCCTTTTCCTGGTTCCTCATTAGATTCTGACAGAGGAATCAACTGGGGCACATTTTCTAGAATTGGATGTGCGACACTTTTGGCAGATACATTTGGGGTTCCAGAGCGAGCATCATGCCATATTCAGGGAAACCCTTCTGACCCATTTCCCAGTAGACCAAGGCGGTCATTTTGAGACACATCTCATCTGATTCCAATAGTGGAATCACTAGGGTTCATTTTTCCAGAGAGAGAGGGGCACATTCCCCTAGGGGGATCCATCCGGGGTCCAAACTCACCAGCAGAAGGGTCCGACAGTTATCGGTACTGAGGACTAGAGCAGGGCACATCATTTGGGATAGTTTCTAGGCCATTCCAAGAAGTACATATCCCAGGGTGAACTTTACAGACTTCCAACAGTTACCACCAAAGCTACCATAGTCCCAATGCATCCATTGATTCCGCAGTTCTCCCATATTTTGGGTATTATCTTTTAGTTGCTTATTTTTATTCCAGATAAAATGCTTTGTCTATTGATCTAGTCGAGTATTTTCAGTTTATTCAGCCGAATTTGGCCATTTTGTAATCCACAGAGATATCATAATATAAACTTTGTAGTCCTTTGTCGCATTTGTTATTTGTATGATAATTTATATGATGTAAACGATTAATCCTGCACACACATTAGAAACGTTTTCTAGACTAGCCAATTCAGGAACATTACATTGACTCACACCTCCTCTGTGACATGTCTATGTTTTTGTCCCTTCATTCCCTCAAGTTTTGCATGTTTTTACAGGTTAGGGTTTGCGCTTCCATTGGGGTTTTCTGAGCTGTGACCCATTTCTACTTGTGTAGAAAATGATTTTTCTTCCTCTACCTTGGTCGGGCTAATCGACTATATCGCTGAGGTCATGCCATCTTCCAATTCTACAACATCCTTAGGATCTATCATTCTTTCCTTCCTTCTTTCAAACTATCGAGTAACCCTAACATATGGCCCTGGGTCACCAACCTTAGGAGGTGTCATCATGTATGCTTAGTGGTCAATTGTTATATTCTTCATGCGATTTCACCTACATTTCGCTCTTCATCTCTCTATTCACTCAAAAATTGATAAGTGTTGAACTTGCCTGTGAATTTCCCTTTTTATAGACCCAGTCATTAATGTTCTGTCATATTTTTCCCTTTTTACGGACATTTGCGCATTGTCCAATTTTCCTGCACGCAGTCTTCCAATTTATGTTGCACCAATTGTTGCTCGATGTCATTCCTGAATCACTTATTCCTCCTAATTACTTCTTTTTGGATTTTTCTTCATTTTTCTGTTTTTATCTTCCTTTTTCTTATTTTATCTCCTATTTACAATATGTAAAAGTCTACTTGCTATGTGTAACATACTGCTCTTGCAAGAACATGTTATTGAATTATTCTTTGTGGACATTTGTGTGCAAGTGATATGGTTATAGTACATGGTTATTTTTTTTCTTATGGATTCTTATGATGATTTTGATGGATTATGATTTAAT
>JZKD02S2444935.1:0-16015 GCA_000966675.3 Picea glauca | reverse complement strand
CATAAGTTATTCTTGTTCGCTAGCTTGATTGGTCAGTCATAATTTTTATGTATTTAGTGATTACCCTTCCGACCGCAAACCTACATAACTGTGAAAACCTCCATAACTTTGTGTTGTGTTAATGTTTATGCCATTATTATAGTTCTTTTCATTTCAATAGATAAGAGCATAATATGAACAAGATCACTGAGAAATACACATTCACAAGAGACACAACATTTATCCTGGGAAACCCTCCAGGGGAAGAAAACCCAGCAAAAACTTCCTTCTCATAAATAGCTTATGCAATGTTCAAGAGATAACTCAAACCAATATAGAAATTCCTCCCCAAGACATGCGCCACTCTTCTCCCTCTCTCCAACTGGTAATTGCAGCTTGCCTCACAAGAGAATGAGCAAGTGAGTTGTGTGTTTGAAGTGAGGCACTAGCCTCTTATTTATACAAGACTGGCACATGTGAAAGGTCACAACTAGTAGGGCCGACCTCTCACTATGGATGGGTAAACCCACCTTTAATTAATTATGGGTCTTCCATAATAACTGTTAGGCCCGACTTCTTATTCTACCCTTTGTAATTGTCTGATGACCAATCCGCAAAAGGGGATTTGGTCCTTATAAAATTATCGACATGATTAATCCACAATGGGTATTAATCCAATAACAACAATAATAATAATGACATGATTAATCCGCAATGGGGATTTAATCCAATAATAATAAGAATGCTCTTCGCAGTTACATTATTTCGACACTCCCCCTTAACAAGAAGGGTATTCTTCATCAACATCAGGCGAGAGAGGTCTGCATCATCAGTGGCATCTAGAGGACAATATCGTCAATATCATCTTGAAACATTGTCTAGTACATTTGCGAGTCATCGGAAGTTTTCTTCATCGGCAGCATCATTATTCTCGAAAGAATGATATCATCATCTGCATCAAATATGTATCAGTAAAAATGATACCTCATCACAGCACTAGGCTGGCACATCACAGTACTACACTGGCTCAATGTCATAGCGGTTAATCTAGTAGCTCAGTGTCAGTCAAATCTTTCTTTACATCTAACAACTAGGTCAGAAGCAAGTAATATCATCATCTCGCTTTACGTCTAACAACTAGGTCAAAAGTGAGGAATCATAGTGTCATGATTTACGTCTAACAACGAGGTCAGAAGCATGACTCATCTTGCTTTACGTCTAACAACGAGGTCATAAGAAAGGAACACATCAACATCTCGCTTTACATCTAACAACGAGGTCAGAAGCGAGGAATCATCTTGCTTTACGTCTAACAACTAGGTCAGAAGCATGACTCATCTTGCTTTACATCTAACAATGAGGTCAGAAGAAAGGATCACACGGCATCATGCTTTACGTCTAAAAGCGAGGTCAGAAGCATGACTCATCTTGCTTTACGTCCAATAGCGAGGTCAGAAGCAAGGATCACACAACATCATGCTTTACGTCTAACAACAAGGTCAGAAGCATGACTCATCTTTCTTTACGTCTAACAACTAGGTTAGAAGTAAGGAATATATATACTCCCCCTTTCAGGGAGGGTCCTTTCGGACTATACCAAGCTTATCTCGAAAGTGTTCAAACTTTACACGAGATAGAGGCTTAGTCAACACATCAACAACCTGTTCATCCGTGCTAATGTACTAGAGCTTCAAGGCTCTTCTCTGTACCATGTCACGGATGAAATGATAGTGGATCTCTATGTGCTTTGACCTGTCATGGATCACAGGATTCTCTGTCATTTTAATGCAGCTTTGATTGTCACATAGAATCGCGGTTTCTCTCATCTCCAAATCAAATAGGTCGGTCAACAACTTTCAAATCCATATAGCTTCACAGCTAGCAGAACATGCGGCAATGTACTCTGCTTCTATTGTGCTGAGAGAAATATTGGATTGCTTCCTACTCTGCCACAAGATCATGGCTGATCCCAAACTGAAACAACATCTGGAAGTGCTTTTTCTGTCTGCAACGCTTCTTTCCCAATCTGCATCAGTATATCCACTCAATCTGAATTTTTGATCTCCATCATAGCTGAGACCATAATCCATTGTACCTTTAAGGTACCTCATCACATGTTTTGCAGCCACTAGATGAATATGTCTGGGCTTTACCAGAAACTGACTCAAGGTGTTCACTGCAAAATAGATGTCTTGTCTAGTGTTCGTCAGGTACATCAACGATCCAATAATCTGTCTGTACAGAGTGGCATCTATCAAATCTAACGAAGTATCGACGAACAGCTTCAGTATCGACTAGCAGCTTCAACTTCGCTTCCATGGGAATATTCATGGACGTGCATTCTAGCATGTCGAATCTCTTTAAGATTTTCATCGTGTACTTCCTTTGGTTAAGGAATATTCTCTCTGGACTCTACCATACCTCAAGGCCTAAGAAGTAATGCATTAGACCAAGGTCTTTCATTTCAAATTCTGCGGCAAATCTCTGTTTACATTCAGCGATGAGCTTTTCTTCTCCAGTTAAGAATAAGTCATCCGCATATAGTAATAGTATTGCTGGTTCATTATCCATAATTTTTAAGTAGAGATCTGAGTCGGCTTTACTCTTGGTAAAGCCCAAGCTCGTCAAGAAACTGTCTATATGGCCATACCAAGCTCTGGGATCTTGCTTCAATCTGTATAAGGCTTTCTTCAATCGGCAGACATGAGACTTCCTGTCTTCAACCTCAAATCCTTGGGGTTTCTCTATATACACTTCCTCTTCAATAACACCATTCAGGAAAGCTGTTGATGGCATGACGCTCCTACATACACCGCAGGGTCTTTGCGCCTGACGTCCCAGTATTTAAGGATCATTCAAAGTTCACCTTTGAGAAGAAGCGACTCCTTGGACTCCCAATGGAATATCTATGAAAAACTCGATCCACAGGTCCTTTCTTCACCCGCATGGTTCTCTGTACTCAACCGTGATCTTCCCCTGATATTAATTTCAGGTTTCGGGGTTTCATAATTGCTGATGTCAAGAGTTCCTGTCCTCTTGAATCCCCGATCTCCGATGAGAAATTTGCTGATATTCTCTCTTCCGGAATTACCCCCTCCTGGCTATGCCCTAGTCCATGTGACCAATTTCATTAAGACCGTAGCCTTATATTCCTTCTAGTCAGGGTTTTGGACTTCAAAATCCCGATGTGCTCCAATTCCCATTATCCCTCCAGGCTAAGCTCATGATCCACGTGACCTCCCCTTATATGACCGCAACCATCACCTCCTCATTGGGGTTTCAGACTGTCCAATGTTGAAATACATATGTCCTTAGGATTCACGATCCATTGAATCCTGATGCACTCTTTACACACTAGCTCTCCTAGCTAGGCTCTTGGCCCATATGACCGTTATCCCCGTGACTGCAGTCTTGTCTCTTGTCGGGGTTTCGGGGTTTCAAATGCTGAAAAACATTTTCCCACGGGAGTGTCGATTCCTCGAATCCTGATTCTCTTCTATGTTGATAGCTGGCCTCTTAAACGACACTTCCCACTTCTCCGATATGCTGACAGCTAGCCCCCACAATGGCACTTTTCTCCTTGTCGGGGTTTCAGACTTCGCGATTCCAAAATGCCCAAACCTCTTGTCACTAGGATTCCCGATATCCCAATGACCAAAATGTCGATAGATGACTTCCTATTTGGACTTTCCCCGATGGCTCTGATTACTGCCATGCATCCTCCTCTAATGGACGGTCCAGATTACTCCTCGCAATTTTGAGACTTCTGATGTCCCAACTTTCACGACCTCAGGAACTCCGATTTCCCAAGTTCTGATATCCCGATGTTTAGTGCCTGGATCTCCAGAATGGACGATCACATGACATGCATCCTCTCTCAGATGGACGGCCCAGATTTGTGTCGGGGTTTACAAGGTGGACTTACCTAATATCCTGGCCACGGGAATGATGATATCTCAACTCCCAACGCCTCGATCTCTGCCACGTTTAAAAACTAATGGATGGTCCAAATCGCTCCCGGGACTTTTCTCATGGAAATTCCTAATTCCTTGTCCTCGTGACTTTCGATGGTAAACCTCGTGTAGCTCCTGTCCGATCCGACGGCTGACGGGAAATTTTCTCAAGATCTGACGGTTCAGATCCGTCCTTCTTGTGCCCTTACTCCAGAGGCTAAACTCTACGTGCCTTCACCCGATCCAACGACTGACGAGTATCTGAGTGAGATCCGACGACTGATGATCTCCTCTTTTGTGCACTTCTCCTGCTCCTTAATGGAAGTAGAAACCAACGGTTCAGATATCTTGTCTCCACCGATCCGATGGCTGTTGTGCTCCCTCCTAAGCTTGTGCACACTTTCTTCCCAACCTTGGGAGAATTTCCAAAATCCAAAGGCCTCAACCTTTTCTCCTTTCTCTTCTACGAACTCCTTTATCTTGAGCTTCGTTGTGCGCATTCTCCTCGAAGATGTTCCTCTTGAGCTTTCACTTCCGAATCCTCAAAGGATTCTTTGACTTCTACCCTCTGTAGAGTCTTCACGCACCCACAGTGTTGTCTCTCCTGAGCTTCTTAACAGTCAGACCCCTACGAGATTTTATCTTTATTTCTTCTCCTGCAGATGGAGAACGTTGGGATGCCCTCCTGGCTATCCTCTGCCTCAAGCAACCTCTTGCTGAGTGCTTTTGGGTATTCAGTAACCCCATGAAGATCCCTCAGTGGATTCTTGTTCAAATCACAGAACTCAAAGAGTTCTCTTCTTCATGTGCCTCTCTTCACAATGTCTCACTGCCCTCCTCGTAGAGTATCTTTTCACAGAACGTTCAACAGTTCTGTCCCCTTCCCTCTGTGCCTATCTGTACACTATCTCTATTCCCACCTGGCAGAGTGTCTTCTTCCAGAACTTCCAGCAGTTTTGTCCCCTTATGTGCACCTATGCACCTGCTCAATGCCCACCTAGCAGAGCTCTCAGAATCCTCAGTGATTCTGGTTCTTCTCCTAACTCACCGCAGAGTCCTTCTTCTATGCACTCCTTGCACTTGCTCAATGCCCACCTAGCGGAGCTTCATAGAATCCTTAGTGATTTTGGTTCTCCTTTCTGAACTCACAGCAGAGTTCTTCTCCTTGCACCACTATGCATATGCTCAATGCCCACTTGGTAGAGCTCTATAGAACTCGCAATAGAGCTTCTATCTGCAACTGTGTCTCTCACACACAGCCTTTCCTCCAAGGTGTTCAACAACCTTGAGTTCTTTTTCTGAGTTTTTGACTTCAGTTCCTGTGCCACAACACGTCCTTGTCTGAACCCGCAGAATTCAGAAATGCATCCTCTGTGCACGGCTATCAGAAAACCCACAGTGTTCTATCACACCCTCCTGGTGTGAAGCCTCAAAGACCTTCTACCCTTGAAAATCAAACACACCCCTGCAAATACATGATAACAGCATACATTCATAGCATACAATGGAACACTCACAGACATTCATTCAACACACAGTAATTGCAGGAAAAACTTCTGTTTGTATTAAATATGGAAAATGCCTGTATTTACAATGTGTTCCTGAGCACGGCCTGTAACAAGGTCTCGGCTCTTCTCTTCTGCTCTCTACTCGCATATTCTAACTATCTTCTTACTCGACTTTTTTTCGACTTCCTCCCAAAATGAGATACTAAAAATCTCTTTTACCTGAGGGGGCTCTTCTATCTCTTCCCTCCAATCTACCTACCCTATTCAATTACATTGAATGGGTTGTCTAGTCTAGAATCGGATCTAGATCTCATCCATACAAAAATTTAAGGCCGATCTTATCTATAGCCTGCACAAAGGCACGGCTTCCCAGCTCAATAGCTTAAACATTAAAGTTACATTGAATTCAAATTTAAATGAGGTTGCGCCTCTCTCTTAGCATGCGATTTGAAGTCGCTGGCATGGCTGGCTGGCTGGCTGGCTGGATGACATGGAGAGATTCTCCTGCATCAAACTCCTCAGCTGAAAAATTCATGAGCTTCCCATCTCAGTTGTTGAAATCCCCCCTGGATCTCAAATCATCCTCTGGAGCTATTCATCTGCTCCATATTGATGTTGTTGCTGCTACTTCCTTCCTTCGGCTCAGCTTCTCCTTGCTGGCAGTTTATGTTGATTGGAACATCAGCCTTCTGATCTCCTCAATCACTGCATTCAGCTGCTCCAGTGGCTGGTCCTATTTTTGCAATCTCCTCAGCTACAAAAAATTTCTGCAATTGGGTGGATCATCATGATCTCCCATGCCTTCTTATTTATCTTCACCTGTGGCCTCAAGTTGCCACTCTGCTACAGACTTCGGCTCTACAGTCTCTTCTTGACTAAATTTCTATTCAGTCACCTTCTCTGACAACTCAACTTCTTTCAATTCTCTTGCTGGCTCTGGATTGTTCAACCAATCCTCCAACATCTCTAGCTCCAGCTCCCATGGAGTGATAAATCCGCCTTCTTGCTCTTTGGCTTCCTTTGCTACTAGCTTTCGTGCTGCAACTTCTTTCTTTTCAGCTCCCTGGCCGAAATAATTGAGCCATTCCTCATAATGCTCGTCATTCTCTTCATTTGTTTCTTCTTGTGAAGCTTCCAAAGTATACTCCAATCCCTCTTCTTTCCTGTCAGTCACAACTAACTGTTCTGTTGCTATTTCTGCACCTGCAACACAGACTTCTGCCTCCTCCTGGGTAAATGGTAGGAATACTCCAATTCCCCCAATCATCAGAATATTATCCTGATCTTCCTCCTCGGTCAGCTGCATCTGTTGATCTAAATTCATCTCTAAATTTATGAGACCCTCCGATAGTCTCATTTGCTTTGTCAGCTCCTCGGGCTGATTCTAACTCATCTACTCATCCCTGCCCACCTAGAAATATGGGATGCTTCCACTACCCTCCTGGAAATCCATGGAATCAACTAATTCCATCTATGTTTCCTTTCCCACCTGGCAAACTGGAAACCTTTCGCTTCTCTCCTGGGAGTCTGTGAGATCCAGCAGTGACCTCAATCCATTTCCCTCCTGGCAATGTGAAATTCCTCGGCTGTCCTGCTGACAGTCTCTGAGATCCCGCAGTGATCTCATCTCATTTCCCTCCTAGAAATATGGAATTTCTTCTCTACCCTCCTAGTAGTTCTTGAGATTCTCAACTGATCCAAATTCATTTTCTTCATCATCGAGACCTCTCCCAGTCTCTAGTTCACATACCTGAACCATTTCTTCTTCTGGTCCATTGAGGTTTTCAGCATACCTCAACCATCTTTTTAATAGCCTCCGCTTCCCACTGACCATCAACTCCTTGACTGGCCATTTTTCTTTCACCTTCCTCATGGGCCATTCATATACCCATCTCGGCTTCTTATCCTGCTGCATCTATAGTTCAAGCTTCTCTATGTCTTTCTTTATATCAGCGAGTTCTTCATCTATTTCTTTTTAACTCCATAGCTCTAAGTTTTTCCTTCCAGCATACCTATGGCCTTTAGTAGCCATGTTGCTGTCCTTGTTTGCCCTCCTGGAAAATCTGCAGCTGTCACTCTACATCTCGAGTGTTTCCAGCCTCATCCTACAGTCCTGCTGACTGTCTTCGTGATTGTTGCCTACCTGCAAACAACCATCACAGAGTCCCCATCACTCTATATTTCTTTTTCCTTCCCACTTCACCTGAAATATACAAGTGAAGTTCCCGCTCTGATACCACTTGATGGCGTGACACTCCTACATACCTCGCAGGGTCTCTGTGCCTGACCTCCTGGTCTTTAAGGATCATTCAAATTTCACCTTTGAGCCAAAGCGGCTCCTTGGACTCCCAATGGAATCTCTGTGAAAAACCCGATCCACAGGTCCTTTCTTCACCCGCATGGTTCTCTGTACTCAACCGCGATCTTCCCCTGATCTTAATTTCAGGTTTTGGGGTTTCGTGATTCTTGACGTCAAGAGTTCTTGTCCTCTTGAATCCTTCATCTCTGATGAGCAATTTGCTGATATGCTCTCTTCCGGCCTTAGCCTCTCCTGGCTATGCCCTGGTCCATGTGACCACTTTCCATAAGACCACAGCCTTATATTCCTTCTCGTCGGGGTTTTGAACTTCAAAATCCCGATGTGCTGCAATTCTCGTTAGCCCTCCAGGCTAAGCTCGTGGTCCATGTGACCTCCCCCTATATGACTGCAGCCATCACCTCCTCATCGGGGTTTCAGAATTTCCAATGTCGAAATACATATGTCCTCAGGATTCGCAATCCCTCGAATCCCGACACGCTCTTTACGCACTAGCTCTCCTAGCTAGGCTCCTGGCCCATATGACTATTGTCCCCATGACCGCAGTCTTGTCTCCTGTCGAGGTTTCAGGGTTTCAAATGATGAAAAACATTTTCCCACAGGATTGTCGATTCCTCGAATCTCGATTCTCCGCTATGCTAACAGTTGGACCCCTTAAACGACACTTCCCACTTCTCCGATATGCTGACAGCTGGCCCCCACAATGGCACTTTCCTCCTTGTCAGGGTTTTAGACTTCGCGATTCCAAAATGCCCAAACCTCTTGCCACTAGGATTCCCGATATCCCAATGACCAAAATGCCGATAGACGACTTCCTATCGGGACTTTCCCCAATGGCTCCGTTTGCTGCCGCACATGCTCCTCTGATGGATGGTTCAGATTACTCCTTATGGTTTTGAGACTTCTAATGTCCTGACTTTCATGACCTCAGGAACTCTGATTTCCTGAGTGTCGATATCCCGATGTCTAGTGCCCGGATCTCCAGAATGGAAGATTGCGTGACACGCATCCTCTCTCAAATGGATGGCCCATATTTGTGTCGGGGTTTACAAGGTGGACTTACCCAATCTCCTGTCCATGGGAATGCCGATATCTCGACTCCCGACGTCTCGATCTCCACCACGTGTCTCCACTAATGGACGGTCCAGATTTCTCTTGAGACTTTTCTCATGGAAATTCCCAATTCCTTGTCCTCGTGACTTCCAATGGTAAACCTCGTGCAGCTCATGTCCGATCCGACGGCTAACGAGAAATTTGCTCAAGATCTTATGGTTCAGATCCGTCCTTCTTGTGCGCTTACTCCAGAGGCTAAACTCTGCGTGCCTTCACCCTATCCAACTTCTGACGGGTATCTGAGTGAGATTCGATGATTGATGATCTCCTCTTCTATGTGCTTCTCCTCCTCCTTCCTCGATGTAGAAACCAACGGTCTAGATATCTTCTCTTCGCCGATCCGACAGCTGCTGTGCTCCCTCCTGAGCTTCTGCACACTTTCTTCCCAACCTTGGGAGAATTTACAAAATCCAAAGGCCTCAAACTTTGCTCCTTTCTCTTCTGCAAACTCCTTTATCTTGAGCTTCATTGCATGCGTTCTCCTCGACGTTGTTCCTCTTGAGCTTTCACTTCTGAATCCTCAAAGGATTCTTTAAATTCTACCCTCTGCAGAGTCTTCACGCACCCACAGTGTTGTCTCTCTTGAACTTCTTAACACTCAGACCTCGACAGGATTTTATCTTTATTTCTTCTCTTGCAGATGGAGAACATTGGGATGCCCTCCTGGCTATCCTATGCCTCAAGCAACCTCTTGCTGAGTGCTTCTGGGTATTCAGTAACCCCACAAAGATCCCTCAATGGATTCTTATTCAAATCACAGAACTCAAACAGTTCTCTTCTTCATGTGCCTATCTGCACAATGTCTCAATGCCCTCCTGGCAGAGTATGTTTTCATAGAACGTTCAACAGTTCTGTCCCCTTCCCTCTGTGGCTATCTGCACACTGTCTCTATGCCCACCTGGCAGAGTGTCTTCTTCCAGAACTTCCAGCAGTTATGTCCCCTTCTGTGCACCTATGCACTTGCTCAATGCCCACCTGGCAGAGCTCTCAGAATCCTCAGTGATTTTGGTTCTTCTCCTAACTCACCGCAAATTCCTTCTTCTGTGCACTCCTTGCACCTACTCAATGCCCACCTGGAAGAGCTTCACAAAATCGTTAGTGATTTTGGTTCTCCTTTCTGAACTCATAGCAGATTTCTTATCCTTGCACCACTGTGCATATGCTCAATGACCACTTGGAAGAGCTCTACATAACTCACAATATAGCTTATGTCTACAACTGTGTCTCTCATACACAACTTTTCCTCCAAGGTGTTCAGCAACCTTGAGGTCTTCCTCTGAGTTGTTGACTTCAGTTCCTGTGCTGCAGTACATCCTTGTCTGAACCCGCAGAATTCAGAAATGAATCCTCTGTGCACGGCTATCAGAACCCACAGTGTTCTGTCACACCCTCCTCGTGTGAAGCCTCAAAGACCTTCTACCCCTGAAAATCAAACACACTCCTGCAAATGCATGATAAAAACATACATTCATAGCATACAATGGAACACTCACAGACATTCATTCAACACACATTAATTGCAGGAAAAACTGCTCTTTGTATTAAATATGGAAAATGCCTATATTTACAATGTGTTTCTGAGCACGGCTTGTAACAAGGTCTCGACTCTTCTCTTCTGCTCTCTACTCGCAGAGTCTAACTATCTCCTTACTCAAATTTTTTTCGACTTCCTCCCAAAATGAGATACTAAAAATATATTTTACTTGAGGGCGCTCTTCGAGCTCTTCCCTCCAATCTACCTACCCTATTCAATTACATTGAATGGGCTGTCTAGTCCAGAATCGGATCTATATCTCAACCATACAAACATTTAAGGCTGATCTTATCTACGGCCTGCACAAAGGCACGACTTCCCATCTCAACATTTTAAACATTAAAGTTACATTGAATTCAAATTTAAATGAGGTTGCGCCTCTCTCTTAGCGTGCGATTTGAATTCATTGGCGTGGCTGACTGGCTGGTTGGCTGACGTGGAGAGATGTTCCTACATCAACTGTCTTCACATCCATCTGGTGCATCTTCCATTTCATCTTGGCAGCAAGAGTTATAATGGTTCTGATCGAAGTGTATCTGGCCACAGGAGCGAATGTCTCTTCATAGTCAATGCCTTCCTTCTGGGAAAAGCCACGAGCGNTTCCTCTGTCATGGCATCTGCCCATTCCTTCTTTTGAATGGCCTCTTCAAAGCATGTAGGTTCTTCATCAAGTAGATTACACATCAAATCCGTGTAACTGGAGAATGGCTTTGGTCTTTTCACCTTTCTCATGGTTCCTTCTGGAAAACCATTCTTCTCTCCATCTTGTACAAGATCTCTTGCCCAAGCAGGATTTCTTTTATGGGAGAAGGTCATATGAGGAGGTTATTGAAATTTTGATACAACATGATCTTCAGGAGTCTCCTCATCAAGGGAAGTTACGACTTCCCTTACAGGTTCTGCAGTTCTGGGAACTTCCCTCGTGGATTCTGTAGTCCTGGGATTTACAGGTTCCTCTTCATACATTTCGTCAAGCTAGCATCTTCTCGATTTCTTAAGTGTTGCTTCTTCATCAATGGTCATGTCCTTACTGATATCAATGTAGTGGTGAGAAAGTATGTAGATTCTGAAGGCCTTGGATACCTCACAGTATCCCACAAATATTCCCTTCTTTCCGGAGGGTTCCAGCTTGTTTCTTTTCTCTTTTGGTATATGAATAAACACTGGANCGCAGGGTCTCTGTGCCTGACCTCCTGGTCTTTAAGGATCATTCAAATTTCACCTTTGAGCCAAAGCGGCTCCTTGGACTCCCAATGGAATCTCTGTGAAAAACCCGATCCACAGGTCCTTTCTTCACCCGCATGGTTCTCTGTACTCAACCGCGATCTTCCCCTGATCTTAATTTCAGGTTTTGGGGTTTCGTGATTCTTGACGTCAAGAGTTCTTGTCCTCTTGAATCCTTCATCTCTGATGAGCAATTTGCTGATATGCTCTCTTCCGGCCTTAGCCTCTCCTGGCTATGCCCTGGTCCATGTGACCACTTTCCATAAGACCACAGCCTTATATTCCTTCTCGTCGGGGTTTTGAACTTCAAAATCCCGATGTGCTGCAATTCTCGTTAGCCCTCCAGGCTAAGCTCGTGGTCCATGTGACCTCCCCCTATATGACTGCAGCCATCACCTCCTCATCGGGGTTTCAGAATTTCCAATGTCGAAATACATATGTCCTCAGGATTCGCAATCCCTCGAATCCCGACACGCTCTTTACGCACTAGCTCTCCTAGCTAGGCTCCTGGCCCATATGACTATTGTCCCCATGACCGCAGTCTTGTCTCCTGTCGAGGTTTCAGGGTTTCAAATGATGAAAAACATTTTCCCACAGGATTGTCGATTCCTCGAATCTCGATTCTCCGCTATGCTAACAGTTGGACCCCTTAAACGACACTTCCCACTTCTCCGATATGCTGACAGCTGGCCCCCACAATGGCACTTTCCTCCTTGTCAGGGTTTTAGACTTCGCGATTCCAAAATGCCCAAACCTCTTGCCACTAGGATTCCCGATATCCCAATGACCAAAATGCCGATAGACGACTTCCTATCGGGACTTTCCCCAATGGCTCCGTTTGCTGCCGCACATGCTCCTCTGATGGATGGTTCAGATTACTCCTTATGGTTTTGAGACTTCTAATGTCCTGACTTTCATGACCTCAGGAACTCTGATTTCCTGAGTGTCGATATCCCGATGTCTAGTGCCCGGATCTCCAGAATGGAAGATTGCGTGACACGCATCCTCTCTCAAATGGATGGCCCATATTTGTGTCGGGGTTTACAAGGTGGACTTACCCAATCTCCTGTCCATGGGAATGCCGATATCTCGACTCCCGACGTCTCGATCTCCACCACGTGTCTCCACTAATGGACGGTCCAGATTTCTCTTGAGACTTTTCTCATGGAAATTCCCAATTCCTTGTCCTCGTGACTTCCAATGGTAAACCTCGTGCAGCTCATGTCCGATCCGACGGCTAACGAGAAATTTGCTCAAGATCTTATGGTTCAGATCCGTCCTTCTTGTGCGCTTACTCCAGAGGCTAAACTCTGCGTGCCTTCACCCTATCCAACTTCTGACGGGTATCTGAGTGAGATTCGATGATTGATGATCTCCTCTTCTATGTGCTTCTCCTCCTCCTTCCTCGATGTAGAAACCAACGGTCTAGATATCTTCTCTTCGCCGATCCGACAGCTGCTGTGCTCCCTCCTGAGCTTCTGCACACTTTCTTCCCAACCTTGGGAGAATTTACAAAATCCAAAGGCCTCAAACTTTGCTCCTTTCTCTTCTGCAAACTCCTTTATCTTGAGCTTCATTGCATGCGTTCTCCTCGACGTTGTTCCTCTTGAGCTTTCACTTCTGAATCCTCAAAGGATTCTTTAAATTCTACCCTCTGCAGAGTCTTCACGCACCCACAGTGTTGTCTCTCTTGAACTTCTTAACACTCAGACCTCGACAGGATTTTATCTTTATTTCTTCTCTTGCAGATGGAGAACATTGGGATGCCCTCCTGGCTATCCTATGCCTCAAGCAACCTCTTGCTGAGTGCTTCTGGGTATTCAGTAACCCCACAAAGATCCCTCAATGGATTCTTATTCAAATCACAGAACTCAAACAGTTCTCTTCTTCATGTGCCTATCTGCACAATGTCTCAATGCCCTCCTGGCAGAGTATGTTTTCATAGAACGTTCAACAGTTCTGTCCCCTTCCCTCTGTGGCTATCTGCACACTGTCTCTATGCCCACCTGGCAGAGTGTCTTCTTCCAGAACTTCCAGCAGTTATGTCCCCTTCTGTGCACCTATGCACTTGCTCAATGCCCACCTGGCAGAGCTCTCAGAATCCTCAGTGATTTTGGTTCTTCTCCTAACTCACCGCAAATTCCTTCTTCTGTGCACTCCTTGCACCTACTCAATGCCCACCTGGAAGAGCTTCACAAAATCGTTAGTGATTTTGGTTCTCCTTTCTGAACTCATAGCAGATTTCTTATCCTTGCACCACTGTGCATATGCTCAATGACCACTTGGAAGAGCTCTACATAACTCACAATATAGCTTATGTCTACAACTGTGTCTCTCATACACAACTTTTCCTCCAAGGTGTTCAGCAACCTTGAGGTCTTCCTCTGAGTTGTTGACTTCAGTTCCTGTGCTGCAGTACATCCTTGTCTGAACCCGCAGAATTCAGAAATGAATCCTCTGTGCACGGCTATCAGAACCCACAGTGTTCTGTCACACCCTCCTCGTGTGAAGCCTCAAAGACCTTCTACCCCTGAAAATCAAACACACTCCTGCAAATGCATGATAAAAACATACATTCATAGCATACAATGGAACACTCACAGACATTCATTCAACACACATTAATTGCAGGAAAAACTGCTCTTTGTATTAAATATGGAAAATGCCTATATTTACAATGTGTTTCTGAGCACGGCTTGTAAAAAGGTCTCGACTCTTCTCTTCTACTCTCTACTCGTAGATTCTAACTATCTCCTTACTCAACTTTTTTTCGACTTCCTCCCAAAATGAGATACTAAAAATATCTTTTACTTGAGGGCGCTCTTCGAGCTCTTCCCTCCAATCTACCTACCCTATTCAATTACATTGAATGGGTTGTCTAGTCCAGAATCGGATCTAGATCTCAGCCATACAAACATTTAAGGCTGATCTTATCTACAGCCTGCACAAAGGCACAGCTTCCCATCTCAACATTTTCAACATTAAATTTACATTGAATTCAAATTTAAATGAGTTTGCACCTCTCTCTTAGCGTGCGATTTGAATTCATTGGCATGGCTGGCTGGCTGGTTGGCTGACGTGGAGAGATGTTCCTGCATAAACTGTATTCACATCCATCTGGTGCAGCTTCCATTTCATCTTGGCAGCAAGAGCTATAATGGTTCTGATCGAAGTGTATCTGGCCACAGGAGCGAATGTCTCTTCATAGTCAATGCCTTCCTTCTGGGAAAATCCACGAGCGACAAATCTTGCTTTATATTTCTCAATACTTCCATCAGTAGCATGTTTTATTTTTAAGATCCATTTTGATGATACCACATCCTTACTTTTTGGTCTGGGAACTATTTCCCATACATCCTTCTTTATTATGGATTGGTATTCCTCTGTCATGGCATCTGCCCATTCCTTCTTTTGAATGGCCTCTTCAAAGCATGTAGGATCTTCATCAAGTAGATTACACATCAAATCCGTGTAACTGGAGAATGGCTTTGGTCTTTTCACCTTTCTCGTGGTTCCTTCTGGAAAACCATACTTCTCTCCATCTTGTACAAGCTCTCTTGCCCAAGTAGGATTTCTTTTATGGGAGAAGGTCATATGAGGAGGTTATTGAAATTTTGATACAACGTGATCTTTAGGAGTCTCCTCATCAAGGGAAGTTACGACTTCCCTTACAGGTTCTGCAGTTCTGGGAACTTCCCTCATGGATTCTGTAGTCCTGGGATTTACAGGTTCCTCTTCATACATTTCTTCAAGCTAGCATCTTCTCGGTTTCTTAAGTGTTTCTTCTTCATCAATGGTCATGTCCTTACTGATATCAATGTAGTGGTGAGAAATTATGTAGATTTTGAAGGCCTTGGATACCTCACAGTATCCCACAAATATTCCCTTCTTTCCGAAGGGTTCCAGCTTGTTTCTTTTCTCTTTTGGTATATGAATAAACACTGGACAACCAAATATTTTTAGGTGGCTTACCTCTAGCTTCTTTTCAGTGAACATATCTTCTGGTGTCTTGAGCCCAAGTGCACTATGGGGAAATCGGTTCTGCACATAAACATCTGTCATTACTGCTTCTGCCCATAAGCACATAGTAAGATCTTGATCTTCACAGCTTCCAGCATGGTTCTGTTCTTCCGTTCAGCTACACCATTTTTTTGGGGATCTTGATCCCAACATCTTTGCAGAAGTTCACGAGCTCTTTTGAGGTATATTCTCCTCCATTAGATGACCTAAGTATCTTAATATTCCTTACAGAAGGGTTCTCTTATCAAGGCTTTGAATTCCTTGATCTTGTTGAATACTTCAAACATATCCAGGTCTTTTACAAGAATAATCATTAATGAATGATACATAATATACATACCCATTATTGGAGGATGATGGCATTGGG
>JZKD02S2444924.1:0-27425 GCA_000966675.3 Picea glauca | reverse complement strand
TATTAAGAATATTAGTTTGGGAAAGAAGGAAACCATAAAGTTATACTCCACCTATTTTTCACTCTAATTTTTCTTTATCTATTACCGATAATGATCCTAGGATTGTCAGGAAGGCGGTGGATTCAGAGGATGGTAAACTTTGGAAGAAGGCCATGGTTGAAGAAATGGAAGCCTCGGATAAAAATGAGGCTCGAGATCTAGTTGAGTTGACGGATGGAATAAATCCCATTGGTAGCAAATAGGTGTTTAAAATGAAGTTGAATGTAGAATTTAAAGTGGAGAATTATAAAGCTCGCCTAGTAGAAAATGGATATTCCCAAGTAGAGGGAATTGATTTTGGTGACATTTTTTCTCCTTTGGCTAATTGACTTCTATTAGATTTTTTTTGTATGTTGCTACTACTTTTTTTCTTGAAGTAGAATAGATGGATGTAAATATAACATTCCTACATGAGGATCTTCAAGAATAAATCTACATTAAATAGCTAGAAGGTTTTGCGGTGAAGGATAAGAAAGAGATGGTTTGCAAGCTGAAAAATTCCCTATATGGGTTCAAGTAATCTTTAAGGATGTGGTATCAACATTTTGATAATTATATTTTGGGACTTGGTTTCACAAGGAAAAAAGTTGATCATTGTGTGTATGTCAAATTAGTTGGTGATCATTTTATTTATGTGGTTCTATATGTTGATGATATGTTGTTGATTGGAAACAATAAGGAATTAATCAAGGAGGTAAAAACTCAATTGTCTTCTAAATTTGATATGAAATATCTTAGTGCTGTAAATTTTATTTTGGGCATGGAAATTAAAAGAGATTGGGAAAATAGGAAACTTTGATTGAATAAGAGGAAATATGATGAGACAATATTTCATAGATTTAATATGTAGGAATGTAAATGGGTCAAGGTTGTTGGAAATTGTGTTGTCATTGATGTCAAATGTCTTGGATTTCATTGATGTCACAAGCAAGTGGAGCTGACCATTTTCAATGATGAAGGAAGGAAGACTGTGATGTCAGGTCCAAGAATCAAACTTGAACCATGCACAAATCCACCAAATGAAATGACTTAACATGGGGAGAATTTGAGAGTATGGTGTAATTATGTGAATAAGTCCAAGAAACCAAGAAGGAGCAGAGATCATTGAGGTAGAAATGATGAATTAACCCTTGTTGTGTTGGGAGAGTAGAATTTGGCTTTCAGAATCCATTCTACATGCTAACATGAATGGACAATGGAGATCTGGTCGACACTATCCCCTTCAAATCCAACGGCTACGATCATATCGTTGGGGCTTCTATATCAGGGCACAAGACTTCATTAAAGGGTTGATTGTCGAAGAGTTATCACTGACAGGGGGAGACTCTAAGAGTATGTTGTAATTATGTGAAGAAGTTAGAGAAACCAAGAGGGAACAGAGGTCATCGAGATCGCAGAAATGACGAATTAACCCTTGTTAGGTTGGGTGCATATAATTTGGCTAAGAATCCACTCTTCAGGATAATGTGAATGGACAGTGAAGATTTAGTCGACACTATCTCATTTAGATCCAATGACCATGATCATATCGTCGGGGATTCTATATCGAGGCACAACATTTCCTTAAAGGGTTGATTGTCGACGAGTTATCACCGACATGGGATTTTTTTTTAATCATCGATGATAAAATCCTTGTTGAAATTGTCGACGTCAATAAACAAACCAATTGATGGCAAGGATTTGCTTATAGAAAACCAGATCAACAAATCCGAAAGATTCTATAGGATATTTAGACAATTAGGAGTTAATTAATATCTACTTGGTATAATGTGTCGTTAGGTAAAAGTGTGTTTCTTTAGTATGAATTTGTAGTTAGGAAATATGACGGTCACGATATGTTCCTGACATAGAGTGATCTGACGGTTCATATTCTCCTCAATCTTAATGGCCATTGATATGTGGCTTAGAACCTGATTGGTCCATGATCTTCATTTAAAGAGCATGGAGGGTCATTTTCCAATGATTGATTGTGAGAAACTGATCCAAGTGGATATTGGTGGCCACCCACCTATTTCAACTGGCCCCTCATGTCTGTTTTTGTTCAACACATTCTTCTGTACTGCTTTGTAATTGTGGATTCTACACTTATGGGGCTCTTTGGAGCCCCACACATCCTCCAGGTGGATACGGGTGGCCTCTTGCCTAATCCAACTGGCTTATTTTGTATGTTTTCATGTCAGCACATCTTGATGTACTTCCAGGGATGTTTTGGGGCCCTAAAAGTTGTTTTTTTGGCTCGCCACATTCAAATTGTAGACAGAGTGAGAGTTTGATGGAAAAATGTGTAGCTCTCTGAAATACCTTTCCAACAGACTATCACGCGCCTAAAATGGAGGATGTATGCAAAAGTTACGACCCTTGGAAGTTGAGGTACCAAATTACACCAACTTACCCATAGGGCCCACATAACTTTTGGCGTTTCACCTTCTAGGGTTGGGATTTTGGATGTCTATGGTTTGTGCATTCATGAGTAATATCAAAAAGGCCTTTGGAGCCTCATTGTAATCGATTCTGCTCAGACAGATGTGCATAGGAGCCACATCTCTTCTCAGAGATAGCTACCACCATTCAAGCAAGTGCTTCAGTTCGACAGTTTTACAGTTTCATCCTATTTCATTATTTAATAGAAGATATTGTTCAATGGACATTTGTGTTATTCTTCATATCTTTGTGTTTATTGTATTCAGTCTGTTAATCAATTCGTTTCGCTCCTAAATCCATATCAGTGGTATCAAAGTGGTCTGCTCTTCATTTTTTTTTTTCATGCATGTCCCCGAAAAGATCTAGGTACAAGAAGTTAGGACTCGAACCAATCGAGCCATTACAATATTGGTCGCGTCGAGCCCGAAAACAACCCATGGGGGATGAAAAGAAATATGATGGAGAAGGAGATCCTATTAAAATGTTGCTTGAGGAAGCCCTTGCACGACAAAGGAACAAAATGATGGACAACTTCACGCATATCCTTCGACGGCTGCCCACATGAGAAGCATCTTCATCAAGCGGCCATGCAACCCCCTTCAAGGTACAGGTAAATTTTGATATTCCATTATTTGAAGGACTGATAGATGCAGATGTTGTAGATAACTGGTTGAATCTTCTCGAAGGATATTTTTCAGTCCACAATTTTTTCGATAAGGAAAAGATCACTTTTGCACTCCTCAAGGTCGTTCCCCATCTTAAAGACTAGTGGGATACTTAGTATGAGCAAAGGGCCGTGGAGGAATCTACAATGTTTGCAGTGGCCCCTACATGGGATTCCTTCCGGGATGCCATTAAAGAATAGTACTACCATGTTAGAATCTATGAGGGCCAGTACACCAAATGGAACACCCTACGTCAAGAAAGGGACCAGACAGTACCAGATTTCAACAATATTTTCCATACCCTACGCACCAAATTGGGTATCAAAGACTCCGAGTGTCATCTGGTGCTCAAATACCATGGTTGTTTGCATAGATACATTCAAACAAAAATGGAGTTCCTAGACATCACCTCATTGGGCACGGCTTATAGATACATTATCAAGATCAAGCAGAGGTTTAAGAAGAAACAACGAGATTTTGGTTATGAAAACCCCTCAAAGCCAAAGTAGGGAAAAGGAATCTCAAACCCACACAGCAAGGGATCGATTCGAAATGGTCACCCTCAAGACACTCCTTCCAATGCACAACACAAGAAGGTAAATGAGAAGACAAAGAAGGACATAGGAAAATGGTGTGAGTACCATAAACGTTCTTGGCACAACACCGAAGAATTTCACTCCAAGCATTCCTCCGCGGCCGACTTGAAGGCTACGAATTCAGAGGTCGATTCTGATTCCAAGTCAAATCCTGAAGGACAGAAATGGATTATCAATGTTGAACCTAGTGCCAATATTTCTACCACCAAATTCCAGCCAAGCGAACCAGGAGAACCATAGGAAGGGGAACGCCTCTTTCACTCATAGATGTGGGTCAAGAGGGATCCGATTCATTTCATTATCGATAGTGGTAGTCAGAAGAACCTGATTTCAGCAAAGGTCATCAAGCAGTTGGACCTGCCAACGACACCGCACCTGCATCCCTACACCATCGCCTGGATTTATCAAGGAAGAGATCTTCGTGTCAGCCAACAATGTCATCTACCCTACGACATCAAGCCTTTCAAAGATGAGGTATTGTGTGATATTGCTCCCTTTGAAGTTTGTGGTGTTCTTTTAGGACAACCATATTCATGGAAGTATCATGTTGTGTATGAGTCTAGAACCCATAGTGTTATTATTACTTTGGGTAGACAATTATACAGGATCCCAAAGGCAACTCCACCTACTGTTATTTCTTTAATCTCTGCTAAGAAATGCAGTAAGGTCATTTCACAGATCGGGAAGTTCATCTTCTTTGTGATCTGTGCTCATAGTAAGTAGAAGGTCATCGCCACATCTATGGCCTCTACACAACGCCTCTCTTTGCAGTAGAAGAAAGTTGACGGGATCATGGAAGAATATAGAGACATCTCCACCTCACCTACAGGGGTACCGACACACTGCCAAGTCAAGTATCAAATTGATCTGACCCTCGGCACACCTCTACCTAATGGACCAGTCTATCGGTGCTCTCTGATGGAGAATTATGAAATCATGCGTCAGATCCAAGAGCTTCTTCAAAAGGGGCACATCAGACCCATCTCCTCCCCTTATGGAAGCTCGATTGTACTGGTGTAGAAGAAGGACGTGACTTGGCGACTCTGCATTGATTATAGAGCCTTAAACAAAATCACAGTCAAGAACCGCTACCTCATTCCTAGGACTGATGACCTTCTTGACCAACTCAAGGGGGGAAATTTCTTCAGCAAGATTGACCTAAAGTCCGACTACCACCAGGTTCCCATCGAACCAATTAATGTAAGGAAGACAACCTTCAAATCTAGACAAGGTCTCTACGAATGGCTAGTCATGCCCTTTGGCTTAACAAATGCACCAACCACTATCATGAGGTTGATGGATGATGTATTGAGNTATTAAGAATATTAGTTTGGGAAAGAAGGAAACCATAAAGTTATACTCCACCTATTTTTCACTCTAATTTTTCTTTATCTATTACCGATAATGATCCTAGGATTGTCAGGAAGGCGGTGGATTCAGAGGATGGTAAACTTTGGAAGAAGGCCATGGTTGAAGAAATGGAAGCCTCGGATAAAAATGAGGCTCGAGATCTAGTTGAGTTGACGGATGGAATAAATCCCATTGGTAGCAAATAGGTGTTTAAAATGAAGTTGAATGTAGAATTTAAAGTGGAGAATTATAAAGCTCGCCTAGTAGAAAATGGATATTCCCAAGTAGAGGGAATTGATTTTGGTGACATTTTTTCTCCTTTGGCTAATTGACTTCTATTAGATTTTTTTTGTATGTTGCTACTACTTTTTTTCTTGAAGTAGAATAGATGGATGTAAATATAACATTCCTACATGAGGATCTTCAAGAATAAATCTACATTAAATAGCTAGAAGGTTTTGCGGTGAAGGATAAGAAAGAGATGGTTTGCAAGCTGAAAAATTCCCTATATGGGTTCAAGTAATCTTTAAGGATGTGGTATCAACATTTTGATAATTATATTTTGGGACTTGGTTTCACAAGGAAAAAAGTTGATCATTGTGTGTATGTCAAATTAGTTGGTGATCATTTTATTTATGTGGTTCTATATGTTGATGATATGTTGTTGATTGGAAACAATAAGGAATTAATCAAGGAGGTAAAAACTCAATTGTCTTCTAAATTTGATATGAAATATCTTAGTGCTGTAAATTTTATTTTGGGCATGGAAATTAAAAGAGATTGGGAAAATAGGAAACTTTGATTGAATAAGAGGAAATATGATGAGACAATATTTCATAGATTTAATATGTAGGAATGTAAATGGGTCAAGGTTGTTGGAAATTGTGTTGTCATTGATGTCAAATGTCTTGGATTTCATTGATGTCACAAGCAAGTGGAGCTGACCATTTTCAATGATGAAGGAAGGAAGACTGTGATGTCAGGTCCAAGAATCAAACTTGAACCATGCACAAATCCACCAAATGAAATGACTTAACATGGGGAGAATTTGAGAGTATGGTGTAATTATGTGAATAAGTCCAAGAAACCAAGAAGGAGCAGAGATCATTGAGGTAGAAATGATGAATTAACCCTTGTTGTGTTGGGAGAGTAGAATTTGGCTTTCAGAATCCATTCTACATGCTAACATGAATGGACAATGGAGATCTGGTCGACACTATCCCCTTCAAATCCAACGGCTACGATCATATCGTTGGGGCTTCTATATCAGGGCACAAGACTTCATTAAAGGGTTGATTGTCGAAGAGTTATCACTGACAGGGGGAGACTCTAAGAGTATGTTGTAATTATGTGAAGAAGTTAGAGAAACCAAGAGGGAACAGAGGTCATCGAGATCGCAGAAATGACGAATTAACCCTTGTTAGGTTGGGTGCATATAATTTGGCTAAGAATCCACTCTTCAGGATAATGTGAATGGACAGTGAAGATTTAGTCGACACTATCTCATTTAGATCCAATGACCATGATCATATCGTCGGGGATTCTATATCGAGGCACAACATTTCCTTAAAGGGTTGATTGTCGACGAGTTATCACCGACATGGGATTTTTTTTTAATCATCGATGATAAAATCCTTGTTGAAATTGTCGACGTCAATAAACAAACCAATTGATGGCAAGGATTTGCTTATAGAAAACCAGATCAACAAATCCGAAAGATTCTATAGGATATTTAGACAATTAGGAGTTAATTAATATCTACTTGGTATAATGTGTCGTTAGGTAAAAGTGTGTTTCTTTAGTATGAATTTGTAGTTAGGAAATATGACGGTCACGATATGTTCCTGACATAGAGTGATCTGACGGTTCATATTCTCCTCAATCTTAATGGCCATTGATATGTGGCTTAGAACCTGATTGGTCCATGATCTTCATTTAAAGAGCATGGAGGGTCATTTTCCAATGATTGATTGTGAGAAACTGATCCAAGTGGATATTGGTGGCCACCCACCTATTTCAACTGGCCCCTCATGTCTGTTTTTGTTCAACACATTCTTCTGTACTGCTTTGTAATTGTGGATTCTACACTTATGGGGCTCTTTGGAGCCCCACACATCCTCCAGGTGGATACGGGTGGCCTCTTGCCTAATCCAACTGGCTTATTTTGTATGTTTTCATGTCAGCACATCTTGATGTACTTCCAGGGATGTTTTGGGGCCCTAAAAGTTGTTTTTTTGGCTCGCCACATTCAAATTGTAGACAGAGTGAGAGTTTGATGGAAAAATGTGTAGCTCTCTGAAATACCTTTCCAACAGACTATCACGCGCCTAAAATGGAGGATGTATGCAAAAGTTACGACCCTTGGAAGTTGAGGTACCAAATTACACCAACTTACCCATAGGGCCCACATAACTTTTGGCGTTTCACCTTCTAGGGTTGGGATTTTGGATGTCTATGGTTTGTGCATTCATGAGTAATATCAAAAAGGCCTTTGGAGCCTCATTGTAATCGATTCTGCTCAGACAGATGTGCATAGGAGCCACATCTCTTCTCAGAGATAGCTACCACCATTCAAGCAAGTGCTTCAGTTCGACAGTTTTACAATTTCATCCTATTTCATTATTTAATAGAAGATATTCTTCAATGGATATTTGTGTTATTCTTCATATCTTTGTGTTTATTGTATTCAGTCTGTTAATCAATTCGTTTCGCTCCTAAATCCATATTAGTGGTATCAAAGTGGTCTGCTCTTCATTTTTTTTTTTTCATGCATGTCCCCGAAAAGATCTAGGTACAAGAAGTTAGGACTCAAACCAATCGAGCCATTACAAGATTGGTCGCGTCGAGCCTGAAAACAACCCATGGGGGATGAAAAGAAATATGATGGAGAAGGAGATCCTATTAAAATGTTGCTTGAGGAAGCCCTTTCACGAAAAAGGAACAAAATGATGGACAACTTCACGCATATCCTTCGATGGTTGCCCACATGAGAAGCATCTTCATCAAGCGGCCATGCGACCCCCTTCAAGGTACAGGTAAATTTTGATATTCCATTATTTGAAGGACTGATAGATGCGGATGTTGTAGATAACTGGTTGAATCTTCTCGAAGGATATTTTTCAGTCCACAATTTTTTCGATAAGGAAAAGATCACTTTTGCACTCCTCAAGGTCGTTCCCCATCTTAAAGACTGGTGGGATACTTACTATGAGCAAAGGGCCGTGGAGGAATCTACAATGTTTGCAGTGGCCCCTACATGGGATTCCTTTTGGGACGCCATTAAAGAACAATACTACCATGTTAGAATCTACGAGGGCCAGTGCACCAAATGGAACACCCTACGTCAAGAAAGGGACCAGACAGTACCAGATTTCAACAATATTTTCCATACCGTACACACCAAATTGGGTATCAAAGACTCTGAGTGTCATCTGGTGCTCAAATACCATGGTTGTTTGCATAGATACATTCAAACAAAAATGGAGTTCCTAGACATCACCTCATTGGGCACGGCTTATAGATACGTTATCAAGATCAAGCAGAGGTTTAAGAAGAAACAACGAGATTTTGGTTATGAAAACCCCTCAGAGCCAAAGTAGAGAAAAGGAATCTCAAACCCACACAGCAAGGGATTGATTCGAAATGGTCACCCTCAAGACACTCCGTCCAATGCGCAACACAAGAAGGTAAATGAGAAGACAAAGAAGGACATAGGAAAATGGTGTGAGTACCATAAACGTTCTTGGCACAACACTGAAGAATTTCGCTCCAAGCATTCCTCCGTGGCTGACTTGAAGGCTACGAATTCAGAGGTCGATTCTGATTCTGAGTCAAATCCTGAAGGACGGAAATGGATTATCAATGTTGAACCTAGTGCCAATATTTCTACCACCAAATTCCATCCAAGCGAACCAGAAGAACCATAGGAAGGGGAACGCCTCTTTCACTCATAGATGTGGGTCAAGGGGGATCCAATTCATTTCATTGTCGATAGTGGTAGTCATAAGAACCTGATTTTAGCAAAGGTCGTCAAGCAGTTGGACCTGCCAACGACACCGCACCTGCATCCCTACACCATCGCCTGGATTTATCAAGGAAGAGATCTTCGTGTCAGCCAACAGTGTCATATACCCTACGACATCAAGCCTTTCAAAGATGAGGTATTGTGTGATATTGCTCCCCTTGAAGTTTGTGGTGTTCTTTTAGGACAACCATATTCATGGAAGTATCATGTTGTGTATGAGTCTAGAACCCGCAGTGTTATTATTACTTTGGGTAGACAATTATACAGGATCCCAAAGGCAACTCCACCCACTGTTATTTCTTTAATCTCTGCTAAGAAATGCAGTAAGGTCATTTCACAGATCGGGAAGTTCATCTTCTTTGTGATCTGTGCTCATAGTAAGTAGAAGGTCATCGCCACATCTATGGCCTCTACACAACGCCTCTCTTTGCAGTAGAAGAAAGTTGACGGGATCATGGAAGAATATAGAGACATCTCCACCTCACCTACAGGGGTACCGACACACTGCCAAGTCAAGTATCAAATTGATCTGACCCTCGGCACACCTCTACCTAATGGACCAGTCTATCGGTGCTCTCTGATGGAGAATTATGAAATCATGCGTCAGATCCAAGAGCTTCTTCAAAAGGGGCACATCAGACCCATCTCCTCCCCTTATGGAAGCTCGATTGTACTGGTGTAGAAGAAGGACGTGACTTGGCGACTCTGCATTGATTATAGAGCCTTAAACAAAATCACAGTCAAGAACCGCTACCTCATTCCTAGGACTGATGACCTTCTTGACCAACTCAAGGGGGGAAATTTCTTCAGCAAGATTGACCTAAAGTCCGACTACCACCAGGTTCCCATCGAACCAATTAATGTAAGGAAGACAACCTTCAAATCTAGACAAGGTCTCTACGAATGGCTAGTCATGCCCTTTGGCTTAACAAATGCACCAACCACTATCATGAGGTTGATGGATGATGTATTGAGGCCCTTCACCAACTCCTTTGTGGTAGTATATTTGGATGACATCCTCATCTTCAACAAAACGTGGGAGGAGCACAAGCGGCATATTCAGCAGGTTTTGAGCACTCTACGGCAACACAAGTTGTATGCCAACTTGGGAAAATGCTCTTTTGGCATGAACAAGGTCCAATAATTGGGCTACATTGTTGATGAGAATGGGGTACATGTTTATCTAGCTAATATCCAAGTCATTCGTGATTGGCCAGCCTCAACCACATTGACCGAGCTTCAGAGCTTCTTAGGATTAGCCAACTTCTATTGACGGTTCATGTTGGGATTCTCTCGTATTGCATGGGCCCTCATCCAGGTGACCAAGGGAGGTGGTAGGGCCAAGTTCATGTGGGGGAAGGAGTAGTAACAATCATTCGATGATCTGAAGCATCACTTGTGCTCAGCTCCAATACTCTCCTTGCCTGACCTGCAGCAACCATTCGAGATTGAGACTGATGCATCTAATTATGTTATGGGCATAGTTCTCACTTAACATGGGCATCCGGTGGCATACCATAATGAGACACTCTCCGATACTGTCCGTAAATACCCCACCTATGACAAGGAAATGTATTACATTGTACAAGCTTGTCTTTAATGGAAACATTACATTCTGAGGAAAGAGACAATCATACACATTGATCACAAGCCTCTGCAGTTCATACAAACACATGGGAAATTGCAGAACGACTACCATCATAAGTGGTCCACCTACTTGCAGCAGTTCCATCTCAACATAAAGTATAAGACATGTATCTACAATCATGTCATTGACTGCCTCAATCAGCCTCCTCTGGCTGCACTCACCACTGTGCTCCATTCTTGTGGACATGAAGCATCTGAGTGGCCCCAACTTTATCGGCAAGATCCAAACTTCGCCACCACATATCAGCTCTTGGGTATAGGTACAACTGTCACTAATTTTCACATTCAGGAAGAAGTCTTATGCCACCTGGTCCATATTTGTGTTCCTACAAGCGAGCATGCAAAGATGATTTGGGAATCCCACTACAATCGGGTGATAGGACATTTTAGCGCGTAGAGAAAACTGTGTTCGTTCTTTAGAAAAAAAAATATTGTCCAAAACTTCAACAGGACATCAGCAAGTATATCAGATCTTGCACTTCTTGTGCCATTTCCAAGCCAACCATCAAGAAGCAAGGTTTATACACCCCTCTTCCTATTCCCAAGAATCCTTGGGAATCCATCTCAATGGATTACATACCTGGCTTGTCGTCCACCAAGCACAAAAATGACTGTGTGTTTGTGGTCGTTGATCGGTTTTCAAAGATGGCCATCCTCACAGCCTGTAAGAAGAATATCATAGTGGAAGATACTGCCAAGCTCTTCTTCGAATGAGTGTGGATCCACTTTGGGATACCACAGACCATCATCTCCGACCAAGACAACAGGTTCCTCAACACCTTTTGGTCGAGTCTCTAGTCTCTGTTGGACACCAAGCTCACAAAATCCACTTCTTTCCACCCCCAAACCGATGTCCCAATAGAGGTCTTCAACCGGATGATTGTGCACATCATACACATGTACAATTCTAAGCATCCCCGTACCTAGGATGAGAGTCTCCCATATGTCCAACACAATTACAACAAGGCTCTCCATAGTTCCACTGGCCATAGCCCATTTCATGTGGGTCTGGGATTCCAAACCTTGGGACCCATTGATGTTGCACTTCCTCTTTCCACCACACAGACAGACTCTTTCCATGATCAGTATGCGATCGACAAAGCCACCAGATTCATTGAGATGATTCAACACATCCGCCAACAGGTCCAGGAGATTTTGCAGAAATCCAATGCTAAGTACAAGCAGCACCATGATCAATAGAGGGTACCACACCAGTTTCAGGTTGGCAAAAAAGTTAGGTTACATTTGCAGAAAGAGCGTCTCACCGAGCCCCATAGAAAACTTCTCCCTCTTCCTTATGGGCCTTACACTATCACCAAGGTTCTGGGTAGCAATGTGTTTGAGCTCAACACTCCACCCTTCCTTGGTTTGCATCCAGTATTCAACTTGGACCTCCTTCAACCATATTTTCCACTGTTATTAGACACCTCTGAGATCGCAGAATAGCTGACACCAACAGAGCTCAACCCCGACTGCATGGAACAAGCATCCACTGACTAGATATGATCCAAAATGGGTCCAGGAAGGCCTAAAAATAAAAGTGATCAGAATCACTTCAAAATGGATGTGTGTGTAGGCCTCATCGTTAGGAACCCAATGCAACTTGAACGGGCTCAAACAGACACTGTATGCAAAAGATATCGTGCTTTGTTTGTTTTTCCAAACATGTAAAATTTTGATGACTATGCAGTCTGTGCAATTTATACAGTGTTGACATGGAGTTGAATGTATAGGAAGTATGATTGTATAGTGACGTGGAAGGTTTTTTGAGTGGGAAGTGATGGCTGAAAAGTGCGCAAATTGGATGTTGACACGTGCCATATTTGTGGGCAAATGTTATGGTTCCATGTGGCTAAGTCATGGGCTGCCACGTGGCACCCCTCCATTGGTTGGTTTGTTTGGAAAAAATTGTATTTCAATCCAGGGGAGTCGAACCCGTGACCTCTGGTCCGAGCAAAATGTTTTGGGCAGGGTCGGGCTACCAGCCCTCCCATGATGGGTCTTAACCACTATAGTCGCAATGTTATATTTAAAATTGAATGGGTGTTATTTCAATGGAGTTAAGGGATGGGGCCTAGCCCCAGCCCTGATGAATACAACCTTACCATATAACCTTCACTTTATCGTTTGGCGAGGACTGTGGAATGGAGCCAACTCCCTGATGCAACACCATATGACCACCCATATGCCTGTTACATGTGACCCGTGGATGAAAACCTTGGCACGGATGTGTGGGGATAGCTCCTAGTCTGTCGAGATAGCCTGTCAAGCAAGGCGTGTAACCATAGGCTTACAACCAGGGGGCTACAATGGAAAGGCGCATGGAGGTATAATCCATGGCTACATGGGCCAAGCCACATGACCAGGGACCGACCGTTAAGGGGCCAGTACACCAAGCACTCAGCATAAGGCCATATGGATGCACGCATGTGACCAGGGGGTTGCGCCCTATTTTGGCCCAAAAGTGGGTTTCGTAATTATATTAAAAGATTTTAATTGATTTTTCAGCCAGATTTGAGATATTTTGGCCATTATTGGAGGATATGGAGCTCTTTTTAAGGCTAGATCTTGGGGGGAAGTTGGAATTTTGTTGTCAAATTCAAGAATATATAAACCAGAGTTTCTCGGTAGCCTTAGGAAGGTTCAGAACAAGAAAACTGTTGAATAATTATAAAGTCAAAGCCATTTTTATGCAGGGAAGCCATTGANACTGTTATTTCTTTAATCTCTGCTAAGAAATGCAGTAAGGTCATTTCACAGATCGGGAAGTTCATCTTCTTTGTGATCTGTGCTCATAGTAAGTAGAAGGTCATCGCCACATCTATGGCCTCTACACAACGCCTCTCTTTGCAGTAGAAGAAAGTTGACGGGATCATGGAAGAATATAGAGACATCTCCACCTCACCTACAGGGGTACCGACACACTGCCAAGTCAAGTATCAAATTGATCTGACCCTCGGCACACCTCTACCTAATGGACCAGTCTATCGGTGCTCTCTGATGGAGAATTATGAAATCATGCGTCAGATCCAAGAGCTTCTTCAAAAGGGGCACATCAGACCCATCTCCTCCCCTTATGGAAGCTCGATTGTACTGGTGTAGAAGAAGGACGTGACTTGGCGACTCTGCATTGATTATAGAGCCTTAAACAAAATCACAGTCAAGAACCGCTACCTCATTCCTAGGACTGATGACCTTCTTGACCAACTCAAGGGGGGAAATTTCTTCAGCAAGATTGACCTAAAGTCCGACTACCACCAGGTTCCCATCGAACCAATTAATGTAAGGAAGACAACCTTCAAATCTAGACAAGGTCTCTACGAATGGCTAGTCATGCCCTTTGGCTTAACAAATGCACCAACCACTATCATGAGGTTGATGGATGATGTATTGAGACCCTTCACCAACTCCTTTGTGGTAGTATATTTGGATGACATCCTCATCTTCAACAAAACGTGGGAGGAGCACAAGTGGCATATTCAACAGGTTTTGAGCACTCTGCGGCAACACAAGTTGTATGCCAACTTGGAAAAATGCTCTTTTGGCATGAACAGGGTCCAATACTTGGGCTACATTGTTGATGAGAATGGGGTACATGTTTATCTAGCTAATATCCAAGTCATCCATGATTGGCCAGCCTCAACCACATTGATCGAGCTTCAGAGCTTCTTAGGATTAGCCAACTTCTACTAACGGTTCATGTTGGGATTCTCCCGTATTGCATGGGCCCTCAGCCAGGTGACCAACGGAGGTGGTAGGGCCAAGTTCGTGTGGGGGAAGGAGTAGTAACAATCATTCGATGATCTGAAGCATCGCTTGTGCTCAGCTCCAATACTCTCCTTGCCTGACCTGCAGCAACCATTCGAGATTGAGACTGATGCATCTGATTATGTTATGGGCATAGTTCTCACTTAACATGGGCATCTGGTGGCATACCATAATGAGACACTCTCTGATACTGTCCGTAAATACCCCACCTATGACAAGGAAATGTATTACATTGTACAAGCTTGTCTTTAATGGAAACATTACATTCTGAGGAAAGAGACAATCATACACATTTATCGCAAGCCTCTGCAGTTCATACAAACACATGGGAAATTGCAGAACGACTACCATCAGAAGTGGTCCACCTACTTGCAGCAGTTCCATCTCAACATAAAGTATAAGACATGTATCTACAATCATGTCATTGACTGCCTCAATCAGCCTCCTCTGGATGCACTCACCACTGTGCTCCATTCTTGTGGACATGAAGCATCTGAGTGGCCCCAACTTTATCGGCAAGATCCAGACTTCGCCACCACATATCAGCTCTTGGGTATAGGTACAACTGTCACTAATTTTCACATTTAGGAAGAAGTCTTATGCCACCTGGTCCATATTTTTGTTCCTACAAGCGAGCATGCAAACATGATTTGGGAATCCCACTACAATCGGGTGATAGGACATTTTAGCATAGAGAAAACTGTGTTCGTTCTTTAGAAAAAAAAATATTGTCCAAAACTTCGACAGGACATCAGCAAGTATATCAGATCTTGCACTTCTTGTGCCATTTCCAAGCCAACCATCAAGAAGCAAGGTTTATACACCCCTCTTCCTATTCCCAAGAAGCCTTGGGAATCCATCTCAATGGATTACATACCTGGCTTGTCATCCACCAAGCACGAAAATGACTGTGTGTTTGTGGTCGTTGATCAGTTTTCAAAGATGGCCATCCTCACAGCCTGTAAGAAGAATATCATAGTGGCAGATACTGCCATGCTCTTCTTCGAATGAGTGTGGATCCACTTTGGGATACCACAGACCATCATCTCCGACCAAGACAGCAGGTTCCTCAACACCTTTTGGTCGAGTCTCTGGTCTCTGTTGGACACCAAGCTCACAAAATCCACTTCTTTCCACCCCCAAACCGATGTCCCAATAGAGGTCGTCAACCGGATGATTGTGCACATCATACGCATGTACAATTCTAAGCATCCCCGTACCTAGGATGAGAGTCTCCCATATGTCCAACACAATTACAACAAGGCTCTCCATAGTTCCACTGGCCATAGCCCATTTCATGTGGGTCTGGGATTCCAAACCTTGGGACCCATTGATGTTGCACTTCCTCTTTCCACCACACAGACAGACTCTTTCCATGATCAGTATGCGATCGACAAAGCCACCAGATTCATTGAGATGATTCAACACATCCGCCAACAGGTCCAGGAGATTTTGCAGAAATCCAATGCTAAGTACAAGCAGCACCATGATCAATAGAGGGTACCACACCAGTTTCAGGTTGGCAAAAAAGTTAGGTTACATTTGCAGAAAGAGCGTCTCACCGAGCCCCATAGAAAACTTCTCCCTCTTCCTTATGGGCCTTACACTATCACCAAGGTTCTGGGTAGCAATGTGTTTGAGCTCAACACTCCACCCTTCCTTGGTTTGCATCCAGTATTCAACTTGGACCTCCTTCAACCATATTTTCCACTGTTATTAGACACCTCTGAGATCGCAGAATAGCTGACACCAACAGAGCTCAACCCCGACTGCATGGAACAAGCATCCACTGACTAGATATGATCCAAAATGGGTCCAGGAAGGCCTAAAAATAAAAGTGATCAGAATCACTTCAAAATGGATGTGTGTGTAGGCCTCATCGTTAGGAACCCAATGCAACTTGAACGGGCTCAAACAGACACTGTATGCAAAAGATATCGTGCTTTGTTTGTTTTTCCAAACATGTAAAATTTTGATGACTATGCAGTCTGTGCAATTTATACAGTGTTGACATGGAGTTGAATGTATAGGAAGTATGATTGTATAGTGACGTGGAAGGTTTTTTGAGTGGGAAGTGATGGCTGAAAAGTGCGCAAATTGGATGTTGACACGTGCCATATTTGTGGGCAAATGTTATGGTTCCATGTGGCTAAGTCATGGGCTGCCACGTGGCACCCCTCCATTGGTTGGTTTGTTTGGAAAAAATTGTATTTCAATCCAGGGGAGTCGAACCCGTGACCTCTGGTCCGAGCAAAATGTTTTGGGCAGGGTCGGGCTACCAGCCCTCCCATGATGGGTCTTAACCACTATAGTCGCAATGTTATATTTAAAATTGAATGGGTGTTATTTCAATGGAGTTAAGGGATGGGGCCTAGCCCCAGCCCTGATGAATACAACCTTACCATATAACCTTCACTTTATCGTTTGGCGAGGACTGTGGAATGGAGCCAACTCCCTGATGCAACACCATATGACCACCCATATGCCTGTTACATGTGACCCGTGGATGAAAACCTTGGCACGGATGTGTGGGGATAGCTCCTAGTCTGTCGAGATAGCCTGTCAAGCAAGGCGTGTAACCATAGGCTTACAACCAGGGGGCTACAATGGAAAGGCGCATGGAGGTATAATCCATGGCTACATGGGCCAAGCCACATGACCAGGGACCGACCGTTAAGGGGCCAGTACACCAAGCACTCAGCATAAGGCCATATGGATGCACGCATGTGACCAGGGGGTTGCGCCCTATTTTGGCCCAAAAGTGGGTTTCGTAATTATATTAAAAGATTTTAATTGATTTTTCAGCCAGATTTGAGATATTTTGGCCATTATTGGAGGATATGGAGCTCTTTTTAAGGCTAGATCTTGGGGGGAAGTTGGAATTTTGTTGTCAAATTCAAGAATATATAAACCAGAGTTTCTCGGTAGCCTTAGGAAGGTTCAGAACAAGAAAACTGTTGAATAATTATAAAGTCAAAGCCATTTTTATGCAGGGAAGCCATTGAKGAGAGCACCTTTGMAGGAAATTTTCGGGAGCTTCGTTCATTCATTTTCAGTGCCGTCAGTTCTGTTGGGTTMTTGAGATATAGAAGAACACATCCAGGTCATTTTGTAATCCATTTGGAACTATTATGATTTACTTTTGAATATTTGAAGAGAAATAAGAAATCCTCACCCACTGAGACAAAGGCCCRGAGACGTAGGTGATATTGCTKAACTTTGTTATCAACTTTTGTTGTTACGGTTTGCTAATTCTTGTGMTTATTTTCAGATCTGTATATTCTATTATGGCTTCTATGTTACATCATTAATTMTTCCTCTTTCATCAATTTCTTAAATGGTTAATGAATTCATGTTTTAAAACTCAACCATAGTCTTTAAAATATATCTTCATATCAAGTGGTATCAGAGCTAGTTGACGGTTAGTTTTTAAGTTTTCATGATTACCAGGGAAAAGTTGAATCATGGTGAAGGCGAGCTTGTTGAAGAGAATCCTAATATTGGATCAAGAAAGAGAACTTATCAAAGTGAGAAGATGGCATCGTAAGAGGTACTTTCTCATGAGGAGAAAGAATTTCGAAAGACTTTCTTTGCCATGTCGAAGATGGTGAAGGTTCTATATGATGATTACTTGGAGCGGACGAGACTAATTCTAGGTGAATCTTCAAAGGTCAAAAGTGAAGAAGGAGAAGATCCTCCTCAAACTCCTCCTTCACCTCCTTCTTCTCCATCAACTTCTTCTTGTTCAAGTTCAATTTCCAAATCCACTGCAAGAAAACATTCCCGTAAACATAAACATGATATGCCTTTACTTAAGCTTGATGTGAAGTTTGAATTACCCATGTATGATGGTGAAGACAATGCAGAGAGGCTCGATAATTGGGTCAGACAGATGGAAGTTTATTGCAGTGTGCAACAAATCAAGTATGAGGCAACTCAAATCAAATTGGCATCGCTTCGACTTGTAGGCACAACAGTCATCTGGTGGCAAAGCAAGTTGCAAAATGGCATGCAACAAGTGGGTAATGTATCTCCATCATGGCAAGTTTTTATTTCTGCACTTAGAAAGCAATTTTATCCTTTGGGTTATAAAGAGAAGGATTTAATTGAATGGAAAGGTCTTAAACTAAGAAAGAGACAAACAGTGCAAGAATACACAGATGACTTTCGTACAATGGAATTAATGTTAGATATTCCCTTACATACCCAAGAAACTCTTATGAAGTATATAGGAGGTTTACCTGCACACATTCGTAACACTGTATTTATGTTTGGACCTACTAATATTGATGAGTTTTCTATTCAAGAAACATACATTGAGGCAGGGAAAACAGGAGTTGGTGTATCAGGGGAATCGTCTTCGAGAAAAGAGGACAAAAGGAAGTGGAATGGGAAGAAGGCAAATTCAGTGGAAAGAAAGGAAGAGAAGCTCTCTTGCAAGCATTGCAAGAAAGAAGGGCATGATGATGACCATTGTTGGCAATTGCAGCCTGAGAAGAGACCAAAATGGTTCAAATAAAGGAAAGGGAGGCAAACAGTTGCAACAACGACACAACCAACAGACTTGGGATCAGATTTGGGTGATGAATCTAAAATCTCAACAGTTGGTTTGACAGGTAAAATTGGTGATGGATATGATTCTAGAAGTAAATTGTTTCACATAAGGATCATAATGAGGCATACTAAGGTTGACACATTGATAGATAGTGGATCTCAATCTAACTTGATTTCATAGGAAGTGGTTAAACAATTGGGATCAAACACTCAGCTACATCATAAACCTTACTCACTTAAATGGATAAGCAACAATCTTAAATTGCACATAACAAAGCAATGCACATTAAAATTTGCAATTTCATCTAAGTTTGTGGATGAGGTAACATGTGATGTGGTGCCACTCAATGGATGCGGAATGGTCTTAGGCAGTCCTTATTTGTATGATCGCAAAGCAATCTTCTACAGGGAACATAATCAATATCACTTAATCAAAGCAGGCAAGGAATATGTTGTACATGCTCATCACTTAAAAGAAAATAAATCTCTTCAAACAATGGAATAGTTAAGAAAGGAATCTCATGCAAGAAACCCACCTATAATTGTCCCAAATCAAGCAATTGATCTTAAGCATGAACATCAGATGATTGTAGAATGGAAGTTTAATCACAATTTGCTTCAAGATAAGTTAATGTAGTGCAAGTATTACAAACATATTAGCTCATTTGCAGTCATATTTTTGATGTTATCATTAGTAATGTTGTCAACATGGATGATAGTGGCTTTAGTAAGATGTGACAGAGTACAAGTGGCTAACAATATGCTGCCAGTTGTCATGGTTGTTTTACAATTGATCTTGATGAGACAGGTGCACAGGATAGAGTTTAAAGACAAAGAACAAGTGGGATGGTCTATCTCGCAATTGATGATTGGTTAGTATCCTTTTGGGAGACCAAAAGGTATTAGTACGGAGGTGTGATCCAAAATGGATCCAGAAACCAAAATGGGTCCAGGAATGCCTAAAAATCAAAGTACTCGTAATCACTTCAAAATGGACATGTGCATAGACCTCGTCGTTATGAACCCAAACGCAACTTGAACGGGCTCAAACAGACACCGTATGAGAAAGATATCGTGTTTTGTTCGTTTTGCCAAACAGGCAAAAATTTGATGATTGTGCAGGCCATACAGTCCATACAGTGTTGACATGGCAGCTAAATGTACAGGNTCAATATCACTTAATCAAAGCAGGCAAGGAATATGTTGTACATGCTCATCACTTAAAAGAAAATAAATCTCTTCAAACAATGGAATAGTTAAGAAAGGAATCTCATGCAAGAAACACACCTATAATTGTCCCAAATCAAGCAATTGATCTTAAGCATGAACATCAGATGATTGTAGAATGGAATTTTAATCACAATTTGCTTCAAGATAAGTTAATGTAGTGCAAGTATTACAAACATATTAGCTCATTTGCAGTCATATTTTTTATGTTATCATTAGTAATGTTGTCAACATGGATGATAGTGGCTTTAGTAAGATGTGACAGAGTACAAGTGGCTAACAATATGCTGCCAGTTGTCATGGTTGTTTTACAATTGATCTTGATGAGACAGGTGCACAGAATAGAGTTTAAAGACAAAGAACAAGTGGGATGGTCTATCCCGCAATTGATGATTGGTTAGTATCCTTTTGGAGGACCAAAAGGTATTAGTACGGAGGTGTGATCCAAAATGGATCCAGGAACCAAAATGGGTCCAGGAAGGCCTAAAAATCAAAGTACTCGTAATCACTTCAAAATGGACATGTGCATAGACCTCGTCGTTATGAACCCAACGCAACTTGAACGGGCTCAAACAGACACCGTACGAGAAAGATATCGTGTTTTGTTCGTTTTGCCAAACAAGCAAAAATTTGATGATTGTGCAGGCCATACAGTCCATACAGTGTTGACATGGCAGCTAAATGTATAGGCTATACGGTCATACAGTAACATGGCAGGTTTTTTGATTGGGCAGTGATGGTTGATATGTGGGCGAATTGGATGTTGACACATGGCATATTTGTGGGCAAGTGTTATGGTGCCATGTGGCCCAATCATGGGCTGCCACGTGGCACCCCTCCATTGGTTGGTTTTTTTGGAAAAAAGTGTATGTGACTCCATGGGAGTCGAACCCGTGACCTCCAGTCCGAGCGGAATGTTTTGGGTAGGGTCGGGCTACCAACCCACCCACAATGGGTCTTAACCACTATAGCCGCAATGTTATATTTAAACTTGAATGGGTGTTATTTCGATGGAGTTTAGGGTTGGGGCCTAGCCCCAGCCCTGGCGCATACAACCTTCGCTCTATCGTTTGGTGTGAACTATGGAATGGAGCCAGCTTCCTCACGCAACACCATATGACCACCCATATGCCCGTTACATGTGACCCGTGGCTGCAAACCTTGGCAAGGATGTGTGGGGATAGCGCGCGGTCGACCAGGCTAGCCTGCCAATCAAGGCACATAACCATAGGCTTACAACCATGGGGATACAATGGAAAATCACGTGGAGGTATAAGCCATGGCCACATGGGCCAAACCACATGACCAGGGACTAACCGTTAAGGGGCCAGTGCACCAAGCACTCAACATAAGGCCACATGGAGGCGCGCATGTGACCAGGGGCCTGCGAATAGGGGGATGTGCCCTATTTTGGCCCAAAAGTGGTTTTTGTAACTATATTAAAATATTTTAATTGATTTTTCAGCCAGATTTGAGATATTTTGGCCATTATTGGAGGATCTGGAGATCTTTTTGAGGCCAGATCTTGGGGGGAAGTTGGGAGTTTGTTTCCAAATTCAATCCTATATAAACTAGAGGTTCTTGGAAGCCTTAGGGAGGTTCAAAACAAGAGAAATTATGAATAATTGTAAAGTCAAATCCATTTTTATCCATGGAAGCCATTGAGGAGAGCACCTTTGCGGGCCATTTTCGGGAGCTTCGTTCATCCATTTTCAGTGTCGTCAGTTGTGTTGGGTTCTTGAGATATAGCAGAACACAACTAGATCAATTTGTAATCCATTTGTCACTTTTATGATGTACTTTTGAAGCTTTGAATATAAATAAGAAAGCCTCACCCACTAAGACAAAGGCTCAGAGACGTAGCCGACATTGCCGAACTTCGTTATCAACTTTTGTTGTTATGGTTTGTTGATTCTTGTGATTATTTCCATATCTATATATTCTATTATGGTTGCTATGTTACATCATTAATTCTTCCTCTTTCATCAATTTCTTAAATGGTTAATGAATTCATGTTTTAAAGCTCAACCATAGTCTTTAAAAGATCTTTTTGGATCAAGATAGTGGACACACAGGTCAAGGGAACTTGCCAGCAGCAAATCCAGTTTTATCGGGTTGTTAAGGCTGGGAAACTCCTACACCAAGGAAAGTGGCTCACCTGGGGCCAAATACAGCAGAAGTTTCCTCACCTGATGGGGGAACTCAACGCAATGGAGACCATTGATTCCTAAGGGGGGAGGATTGATCCAGATGGATATTGGTGGCCACCCACCTATTGCAATTGGCCCCTCATGTCCATTTTTTTTCAGAACGTTCTTCTGTACTGCTTTGTAATTGTGGGTTCTACACTTTTGGGGTTGTCTAAAGCCCCACACATCCTCCAGGTGGATATGGGTGGCCTCTCTCCTAATCCAACTAGATTATTTTGTATGTTTTCATGTCAGCACATTTTGTTGTACCTCTAGGGCCGTTTTGGGGCCCTAAACGTTGTTGTTTTGGTTCGCCACAGTCAAATTGTTGTTGGAGTCGGAGTTTGATGGTAGAATGTGTAGTTCTCTTAAAGACCTTTCCAACAGGCTATCACGCACCTAAAAATGAAGTCGTATGCAAAAGTTACGACCCTTGGAAGTTGAGGTACCAAATTACATCAACTTGCCCATAGGGCCCACATAACTTTTGGCGTTTCACCTTCTAGGGTTAGGTTTTTGGATGTCTAGGGTTTTGGCATTCATGAGTAATATCAAAAACGCCTCTGGAGCCTCATTGTAATCGATTATGCTCAAACGGATGCATGTAGTAGCCACATCTCTTCTCAGAGATAGCTACCACCATTCGAGCAAGTGTTTCAAGTCGATAGTTTTACAGTTTCAGCCTATTTCATTATTTAATAGAAGATATTGTTCACTGGATATTTGTGTTATTCTTCATATCTCTGTGTTTATTGTATTCAGTCTATTAATCAGTTCGTTCCGCTCCTAAATTCGAATCAGAAACTCTCTGAATTAAATGATAGTATCAATTTCTAAATTCGTTGATGTATACAAAAATTCAAAATGAATAGCATGAGATCAAATATATATTATCAAATTAAAGAAAAAATTTATTGATGGCATCAAATTCTAAATTCGTTGATGTATACAAGAATTCAAAAAAAAAATATGGGATGAAATATATATTATCAAATTCAATGTAAGCAATGTCTCTGTACTAAATTGAAAAAATATAATTGACTTAGTCTTTATCAAGCACCTTTTTCGTTCATTTGGAGTAGCTCCCCTTCCCTTTTGTCTTCATCTTGATGGTCATCCCAACCAATTTCCCTCGTTATGTCGTCAATTTTATTGATGTACTCACTGGCATAATAGAATGACTCGTATACTATGTACCCCTCTACCATAGATCCCTCTGGTTTTTCCCTTTGTCGAACAAACCCCTTCATTTTTTTCATGTACCACTCTAAGAAGAACATCCAATGACATGAGAGCACCCCAGCTAATCCAACCTCACCAGGTGGGTGAATTAGAATATGGACTCGCAAGTCCATAAAACTCGTGGGAAATTCTTTCTCAAACATACAAACAATATCATCTATCTCTTGATGCAACTATGGAATGTTAACCATGTGAATCTCCCTTGATGTGATCCAACATACAAATGCAGATAATTTTGATATGGCATGTCACAAGTCCTGGGGGAAGTCATGGCTCATACATCCACACACGAGCAAAGGATAATGACACTACAAAATAGACACACACATCATTAATTTCCATAAAACTATGAGTGCATAGAATTTTTTACCGACATCAGTATAGAAGAAGAAGCGTGTATTCAACATACATACCCTTATAAGGTTCAAATGGTTGAATGTGATTTCAACCCCAACAAATTCCCTTCTACAATGAATCAACTTCATAGAGTCGACCCATATAAAGAAGGTGCCTTCACACCCAATATAACATCCTTCACCATATAAATATCATCTTTCTTCAAAATCCATGGGACATCACCTTCTTTAAAATACCAAGAGGGACTAACCTCTCATCTAGTTTCATTTCTTAGCCAATGTCTCTTTTTAGTATTTGAAGCAACAAGATCTCTCCTACCATCCAATGTGTCTCTTTATTCCACGATATGTGCCTCCATAAGAAGATGAAACATTTTTTAATGTATTCATGGGATCTAGTAAGTGGTTAATCTCAAGATGCTCCCAATATGAAAGTTCATAAAAAACAGATTTATTTTTCATCCCAATGGGAATTTTATCAACATAGGTGTCAAAAAATTCAAGATCATCGAACACAGGTTCCCCATTTGAATCAAACAAATATGTCATTTATCTCTAGTTTACCATTGAAAGCATATGCAGTGCTTCTATAAGAGTGGTCTTCTGGGAAGAATACCCTCGAATAGTCATACATCGGCTTTCGTAGGTGGTTGGACCACCTAGCCTTTATAGAAGGTCCACTGAATTTACATCCATTATAGCCTTTTGTTACAAGACCTGCAATGTTATCGTATACATAGCAGGTTAGTGTTAAAAATATAGTTGCACCAAATGAAGTATGCCAAATAACATTACAGATATAAACAAATCAATTAACATGCTTACCAGAGAAAACTCCTAGTCCTGAATAATCATGCGTGGTGTACACATATATGCCATACAATGTAAAATACCTCTCCATTGGGATGGGTCTTGATACATCATATACATGTATCCCTTCCCATAATTTCTTAAATTCTTTGACCAGTGGTTGGATGTAGACATCCATTCTCTTCACTTGTCTTCTACTCGGGACTATAAGATCCAACATAAGATGTTCATTCTTCATAGACAACCACGCAGGGATATTGTTATTGATCACTACCACTGACCAAACATAATAGTTGGTGTTTTGGAGGGAATATGGGTTAAATACATTCATATCTATGCTCAATCGTAGGATTCGTACTTCATCCTTGAATTTAGCGAGCCATGTATCCTCTATATGCTTCATGGCTATTGAATCTGTTGGGATTTGCATAACTCTTAGCTCACTTCTATGTGAGGTATGCTATCCCTGCAACATGACTAATTGTTTGCAACAAAAGAGCCTTTGAATTCTTCAAATTATAGGCATGTGCCTCAATAATGAGGAGGACCATGTTCCTTACCCTTGTTTTTTTATTTATGGTACATGTCATGCCCACATTATAGACATATCTCTTTGTCTGCATATTCATTTATGTATAGAATACAATCATTCAGACATGCATGGTATGATATGTACTCAACACCCAACATTTTCATCATTTAATTTTCCTTTGCGTAACTATCGGGTAAGAGATTATCACTTAGAAGTACCATATCTTTGAGTAACCTGCAATTAGTGGGCAATAGAAACGCACACTGTCATTAAGCATGAATAAAATCAACCCTTTTTTCTTTCATTGTCTGACAATATTCCTTAAAAATTTAGGGTACTTAATGGTTACTTACCTCAAAAGTGTCGAGAAACACACATATGATATACCATACATTGCTTTCAAGTTGTACAGTAACATTGTTGTCCCTAGCTAGGTAGACCTTGTAGACCCCTGTACTCTACCAAATAGAGGGGTGGTGGAAGTAGATTTTAGGCTTTCGAAGAAGGTATCTACGACATCAGCGTCATCCCCTAGTTTATTTTGTTAGAATGCATCTAACAAAATTCCCTCCATGGCTTGGGTATCCTGCATGAAATCATCCATACCAACCTCTATATCATTTCCTTCATCCCCAACATGTGAAGAACTAGTGTTACTGTCGAGGTTTTGAATTGGTGACTCGAGACGTAGTGGGAATTGAATAGGTGGTTGTTTCAACCATTCTCGATATGCTTCCTCTCTGAGTTTTTTTTTGTTGAGCATCAAGATCAGGACTTGACATCGTAGTGGGGTGCAATGGTAGATGGTGGATAGATTACTCGTCATCGGAATCTTGATTGTAAAAATATTGAACATTACATCGATAATATTAGTAAACAAATGCATTTAATATATTCAAACATTATACCAAACACTTATTAGAAGCATGGACACTTTTTTCTCGATAATAAACATGAAATTAACCACTTTATAAAACAAATGTCGAATTAAGTAATGCATTTACATTAGTCCCATTGAAAATCCAAAAATACAATTACTCGATCATCTTTTTCTTACGCCCTACGAGTTTGTCTACATAAAAGAGATCCAATTCATGGTGTAATATTGTTGACCCATGATGGTTGTTGTAAGATGTCATGTTAGGATTAGTAGGGTAAAAAATTTGTCCATTTTCATCAAACATCTTCTTGTGGTATCTTTCTCTAGATAAGAGCTTATGGAATTTTGGGACTACGGGAATGTCTTGAGCATCTGAACTCAATCTTGAATCTTGATCCTGTAAAATTCAATGAACAATTATTCAACTGCACCTGCATGCGTATCATAAATTCAATGAAATAAATGAATTATCAATCAAATCTAGACGTACTGCAATCGACATGAGAGAACTTGGAGGACTTCCAAAGATACGAAATGAGCTGGAATCTGAAGAATTGGCCATTTGATATTATAATTCCTTTTTTCTTGCATTTGAGCCAAAACTGTCATCTTGGGTAGCATAGAACAATCTAACTTCAAAAATAATTTCGAAAAGGACTTGTAAGTATGTGACTCTTGTTTGAAGCCTCCTTAGGTAACAATGACCTACACTACTATGTCATATAACTTTTATAACTTGACGGTGTGCTTCACCGTATAAAGACGAACCAATGCATATGGATAAACCAAACACAGTGGTGTGTTAATTGAGTGAATCAACAAAGACCGACCTTCGTTATTTCCTCTGCAAAGTAAAAGCATCCTCAAAAGTTAAATGTGAATGTTTTCATTTTCATTATGCAAATTTAACTATCTTATAGTGTGTTATTACTTACACACCACACCGGTGTGTTTCGAACTATATAGTGCATCAACTGAAGCAAGTTAGAAAAATAATGCATGCTTACTATCAATACTTTTAAATTTATTATGAAAATAAATCGGTGCATTATACGTACACACCACACCGGTGCACTACTCACCGTATAGCACACCGAAAATGTAACTTTCAAAAAAAAAAAAAAA
>JZKD02S2444913.1:8943-27425 GCA_000966675.3 Picea glauca | reverse complement strand
TGAAGAAGAAGCACTCACTGAACCAGTAAACAATGTATGTAGCTTCAATGATGACGAAATTGCATTGCAAGGCTAGAAGAAGGATGAAACATACAATGCCTATTCAACTAGTAGTGGACAACAATATTGTCCAAAATCACTGCAACATTGTATGGAAAATTTTGAGGAAAATGTACTCCGAGAAGCATATTTAGATAAACATTTAAGGCTGGAAGGTTGTCTAAGGGCCTCGTGGTATGCAAACATTTAATCTTTCAGGCCTATTGGAGGACCTCATGTCATGTAAACATTTAAGCTATCAAGCCTATTAAAGCACCTCAAAAAAAGTGTCAATACATTTCAATACAAAGACATGCGGCAGGGACCAATAATAGTAGCACAAATAAAAAAATAAATCACAATACAAGGTTATAAACCTTGGAATTATCAAGATATCTAAACATTTCAATATTATTAGTACAAATAAAAAAAACATTGTATATGATCTAAGACAATGCTAGCAGAAAATGTTAAGACAAACATTCGAACTAATGCTAGCATTAATCCACCTTCAAGCAATGCATAAGAAAAATATATGATTCAAAAATACTGTGTACTATCAAAAAGTTTGGATATGCTAACATATAAAACATTAGGAATAGCAAAGTCGGAAACAAGACCTCAAATCTGCTATCCAATCAGATCATTACATGTATGGTACATTTTATTATATAAAATTCAATGTTTCTAGTTCCCTAGCTCCAACAATAGATATTATACAAATATTTGTGATCAAAGGAAAAACTAATATGAAATCAACAAATCATTGGTCACTATAGTCCCTCTATACCTATGATAGGAACTAATAAGTGAATATAACACTCCACAAAATATTATGTAATAACTTCATGCTTTGTTGAGGAAAATAATAATTGCATGCCTTGTGCCACCCTAAAAATAAGTGAATATAACACTCCACAAAATATTATGTATATGTTGTGGACCCTAAAAAGAGGTGAAAACATGATATGTGAATATAACACTCAACAAAATATAACATTTGAACGTCATAATATTTTAGTATGGTGTGAAAATAGTAATTTTTAATTAATTTTTTAAATTAAAGGAAATTTAAATCTTTTTAATTTAAATATTAAAAAATTTCATCTCAATAATATATTAACCATAAAATTTAATGATTAAATATATTATCCACTATGTAAATAATATTTTCAATTATTTAAGGGTTAACCATATTATCAATTATATAAATAATATGATTAAGTCAATAATATTTTTAACCATAAAATTTAATGATCAAACATATTATCAATTATATAAATAATATGGAATGAAAAATAATAATTAAATGATCTATATGGATAATATGGTCAATCTTATGAAAACTATGTTAATATATCTATTTCTATATGATTAACCATATCAACCATATAAACTATATAATCAATCATATCGACTATAATGATCATACTCAAGCTATATAATGTCGAAGTGCAATGTAATCATAGTTAAGCATAGTTATCATGTTCAACCATAACTATGTTTGTCACAATGTGACATAGCCATAGTAAACATGGTTAACCATGGTGAAACATGGTCATCCGTGGGTCAACCATAACCAACCATAGCCATCCTAACCCAACTAAAATCAACCATAGTGAAACATGGTTAACCATAGTCAATTACATGTATTAACACTACATTGCAGTATCTAATAGATACATTTCAATGATAACAAAAAAATAAAAATTACCTCATTAAAAATTTAGATATAATCTATCAAGTAATAAGGAATTTGAAACACAATAATGTAGATACCCCAAAGTTCACATAGTCATAAACTTTATTACCTAAAGAAATATTAATTATTTTGAGAATGTGTATTTCCATAGTTTATCATATTGTTCAAGTGATTTATGAATAATCAAAACACTCACACACAATGATTATCCATAAATCACTTGAATAATATTAATTATTATCATCAACCACTTAATGTTGCAATGTGACATAACCATCAATGAATGTGACAATGCAAAAAAACCATTCAGGAATGTAGTATTTCAACATAAGTCAACCAAGATGAAGGCCACAATGTGTCATACCCATTGAGGAATGTTGTAATACAACATAACCATTGACGTATGTCACAATGAAACATAACCCTTTATGAATGCCAGAATGTGACATAACATTGAAGAACATTGCAATTTGACATAAGTCAACCACAACGTATGTCAAAATACGTCATAACCATAGTCAATCACAGTCGTCCATAATCACCATGTCAAACCATGGAAAACTATAATCAACCATAGTCAACCACATAATTAAAAGTGGTTGATATACACCGATATGACCATAGTAAATTATGGCTAACCATAATCAACATGGTTAACCAAATTCAATCTTAGTGAACCATGGCCAACTAAAGACAAGCACGGATAACATAAATCAACCATGATAAACATCACAATATTAAATAACCATTGAGGAACATCACAATCTAGCCTAACCCTTGAGGAGCATCACATTGTGACATAACCATTGAGGAACATAACATTTCAACATAAGCCAACTAATAGAAATGTCACAATGCTATATAATCATTGAGGAACACTACAATCTAACGTATTTTCTCATGAACATTGCAATGTGACATAACCCTTCAAAAACATTGCAATTCGAAATACATCCACCAATATGAATGTTGTAATGCGACATAACCATTAAGGAACATCATAAATGTGACATAACCCTTGATGAATGCCACAATGAAACATAACCATTGAGAAACATTGCAATTCCATATAATCCAACCAAGATGAATATCACAATGCATCATGAACATTCAAGAATATCGTGCTAGAACATAACCCTTAAGGAATGTTGCAAGGTGACATAACCCTTAATGAATGTCATAATGTGACATAACCATTGAGGAATGTAGCAATTTGACATAACACATCAAATATGAACATCATATTGTGACATAATAATTGGGGAACATCACAATCCAACACAAACCTTGAGGAATGTCACAATGAGACACAACCCTTGATGGATGTCACAATTCAACATAGTCATTGAGGAATGTAGCAATTCAACATTAATCAACTAAGATGAACATTGCATTGCAACATTTCCATATTAAACCATGGTTAAACATAATCAACCATAATCAACTAAAGTTAACCATAGTCAACCAAAGTCAATGATAATCAACCAAATTCGACCATAAACAACCATACTCAACCAAAGTCAACCATAGTGAACCATGGCCAACTAAAGAAAACCATGGTTAACATAAGTCAACCAAAGTAAACCATGTCAATCATAGTCAATTAAAGAAAATTGTGGTTAACATAAGTTAATCATAATGTCTCAATGCAACATTACCATAGTAAACCACGGTTAAACATAATCAACCATATTTAACCAAAGTCAACCATAATCAACCATAGTCAACCATAATCAACTAAACTCAACTAGAATCAACCATGGTCTACATAATTCAACCAAATTCAATCATTCATGAAAATCGCATTGAAACATAACCCTTAATGAATGTTGCAAGGTGGCATACCCCTAAATGAACATTGCAATGTGATGTAACCATTTAGGAACATTGTAGTTCGACATAAGTCAATGAATATGTACATCACAAATGGAAATAATCATTGGGGAACATTGCAATCCAACATAACCGTTGAGGAATGTTGCAATGTGGCATGACCCTTTATGGACATGATAATGTGACACGAGAATTGAGGAATGTAGAAATTTGACATAATTCAACCAAGATGAATGTCACAATGTAGAATTACCATAGTAAACCATGGTTAAAAATAATCAACATGGTCAACCATAATTAACCATGGCTAACCACAATCAACATGGTTAACTATAGTCAACCAAATTCAACTATAATGAACCATGGCCAACTAAAGACAACCATGGTTAACATAATACAACCATGATAAACATCACAATATGAAATAAGCATTGAGGAACATCACAATCTAACCTAACCCTTGAGGAATATCACATGCAACATAACCGTTGAGGAACATATCAATTCAACATAAGTCAACTAAGGTAAATGTCACAATGTTACATAACCATTGAGGAACATTGCAATCCAATATATCCTTTCATGAACATCACAATGCAACATAACCCTTCAAAGACACTACAATTCAACATAATTCCACCAAGATGAATGTTGTAATTTGACATAACCATTAAGGAACATCACAAATGTGACCTAACCCTTGATGGATGTCACAAATGTGACATAACCCTTGTTGAATTTCACAATGTGACATAAACATTGAGGAACACCTAAATTCCATGTAAGACTACAAAAATAAATATCATAATGCATCATGACCATTTAGAAAAATTGCACTGAAACATAACCCTTAAGGAATGTCACAATTTGACATAACCCTTAATTAATGTTGCAATGTGATGTAACCATTAAGGGATGTAGCAATTTGATATAACACAATGAAGATGAATTTCACAATGCAACATAATCATGAGGGAACATCACAATCCAACATAACCCTTGTAGCAAACCTATTATTATTATATTTTAATTATTGTAATAATTCAATGGTTAATATGCCCACACAAAGGGTTATGCCAAAATTACTCTGCAAAATATAAAATGTTGACCTTTATACATTGTAAATCATCAAGAAATATTATAGATACATTTATTTATTTGGTTACCTACAAGTGGTATAAAATCCAAGATCTTGGAATATTCATGGTTTAAAACAAAGGGTGCACTCCATTCCACTATACATTATCTATTTCAACCAATTCTTCTGCCATACATTCTCTCTCTTCCAGCCACTAGAGACNACAATATTGTCCAAAATCACTGCAACATTGTATGGAAAATTTTGAGGAAAATGTAATCCGAGAAGCATATTTAGATAAACATTTAAGGCTGGAAGGTTGTCTAAGGGCCTCGTGGTATGCAAACATTTAATCTTTCAGTCCTATTGGAGGACCTCATGTCATGTAAACATTTAAGCTATCAAGCCTATTAAAGCACCTCAAAAAAAGTGTCAATACATTTCAATACAAAGACATGCGGCAGGGACCAATAATAGTAGCACAAATAAAAAAATAAATCACAATACAAGGTTATAAACCTTGGAATTATCAAGATATCTAAACATTTCAATATTATTAGTACAAATAAAAAAAACATTGTATATGATCTAAGACAATGCTAGCAGAAAATGTTAAGACAAACATTCGAACTAATGCTAGCATTAATCCACCTTCAAGCAATGCATAAGAAAAATATATGATTCAAAAATACTGTGTACTATCAAAAAGTTTGGATATGCTAACATATAAAACATTAGGAATAGCAAAGTCGGCAACAAGACCTCCAATCTGCTATCCAATCAGATCATTACATATATGGTACATTTTATTATAGAAAATTCAATGTTTCTAGTTCCCTAGCTCCAACAATAGATATTATACAAATATTTGTGATCAAAAGAAAAACTAATATGAAGTCAACAAATCATTGGTCGCTATAGTCCCTCTATACCTATGATAGGAACTAATAAGTGAATATAACACTCCACAAAATATTATGTATATGTTGTGGACCCTAAAAAGAGGTGAAAACATGATATGTGAATATAACACTCAACACAATATAACATTTGAACGTCATAATATTTTAGTATGGTGTGAAAATAGTAATTTTTAATTAATTTTTTAAATTAAAGGAAATTTAAATCTTTTTAATTTAAATATTAAAAATTTTCATCTCAATAATATATTAACCATAAAATTTAATGATTAAATATATTATCCACTATGTAAATAATATTTTCAATTATTTAAGGGTTAACCATATTATCAATTATATAAATAATATGATTAAGTCAATAATATTTTTAACCATAAAATTTAATGATCAAACATATTATCAATTATATAAATAATATGGAATGAAAAATAATAATTAAATGATCTATATGGATAATATGGTCAATCTTATGAAAACTATGTTAATATATCTATTTCTATATGATTAACCATATCAACCATATAAACTATATAATCAATCATATCGACTATAATGATCATACTCAAGCTATATAATGTCGAAGTGCAATGTAATCATAGTTAAGCATAGTTATCATGTTCAACCATAACTATGTTTGTCACAATGTGACATAGCCATAGTAAACATGGTTAACCATGGTGAAACATGGTCATCCGTGGGTCAACCATAACCAACCATAGCCATCCTAACCCAACTAAAATCAACCATAGTGAAACATGGTTAACCATAGTCAATTACATGTATTAACACTACATTGCAGTATCTAATAGATACATTTCAATGATAACAAAAAAATAAAAATTACCTCATTAAAAATTTAGATATAATCTATCAAGTAATAAGGAATTTGAAACACAATAATGTAGATACCCCAAAGTTCACATAGTCATAAACTTTATTACCTAAAGAAATATTAATTATTTTGAGAATGTGTATTTCCATAGTTTATCATATTGTTCAAGTGATTTATGAATAATCAAAACACTCACACACAATGATTATCCATAAATCACTTGAATAATATTAATTATTATCATCAACCACTTAATGTTGCAATGTGACATAACCATCAATGAATGTGACAATGCAAAAAAACCATTCAGGAATGTAGTATTTCAACATAAGTCAACCAAGATGAAGGCCACAATGTGTCATACCCATTGAGGAATGTTGTAATACAACATAACCATTGACGTATGTCACAATGAAACATAACCCTTTATGAATGCCAGAATGTGACATAACATTGAAGAACATTGCAATTTGACATAAGTCAACCACAACGTATGTCAAAATACGTCATAACCATAGTCAATCACAGTCGTCCATAATCACCATGTCAAACCATGGAAAACTATAATCAACCATAGTCAACCACATAATTAAAAGTGGTTGATATACACCGATATGACCATAGTAAATTATGGCTAACCATAATCAACATGGTTAACCAAATTCAATCTTAGTGAACCATGGCCAACTAAAGACAAGCACGGATAACATAAATCAACCATGATAAACATCACAATATTAAATAACCATTGAGGAACATCACAATCTAGCCTAACCCTTGAGGAGCATCACATTGTGACATAACCATTGAGGAACATAACATTTCAACATAAGCCAACTAATAGAAATGTCACAATGCTATATAATCATTGAGGAACACTACAATCTAACGTATTTTCTCATGAACATTGCAATGTGACATAACCCTTCAAAAACATTGCAATTCGAAATACATCCACCAATATGAATGTTGTAATGCGACATAACCATTAAGGAACATCATAAATGTGACATAACCCTTGATGAATGCCACAATGAAACATAACCATTGAGAAACATTGCAATTCCATATAATCCAACCAAGATGAATATCACAATGCATCATGAACATTCAAGAATATCGTGCTAGAACATAACCCTTAAGGAATGTTGCAAGGTGACATAACCCTTAATGAATGTCATAATGTGACATAACCATTGAGGAATGTAGCAATTTGACATAACACATCAAATATGAACATCATATTGTGACATAATAATTGGGGAACATCACAATCCAACACAAACCTTGAGGAATGTCACAATGAGACACAACCCTTGATGGATGTCACAATTCAACATAGTCATTGAGGAATGTAGCAATTCAACATTAATCAACTAAGATGAACATTGCATTGCAACATTTCCATATTAAACCATGGTTAAACATAATCAACCATAATCAACTAAAGTTAACCATAGTCAACCAAAGTCAATGATAATCAACCAAATTCGACCATAAACAACCATACTCAACCAAAGTCAACCATAGTGAACCATGGCCAACTAAAGAAAACCATGGTTAACATAAGTCAACCAAAGTAAACCATGTCAATCATAGTCAATTAAAGAAAATTGTGGTTAACATAAGTTAATCATAATGTCTCAATGCAACATTACCATAGTAAACCACGGTTAAACATAATCAACCATATTTAACCAAAGTCAACCATAATCAACCATAGTCAACCATAATCAACTAAACTCAACTAGAATCAACCATGGTCTACATAATTCAACCAAATTCAATCATTCATGAAAATCGCATTGAAACATAACCCTTAATGAATGTTGCAAGGTGGCATACCCCTAAATGAACATTGCAATGTGATGTAACCATTTAGGAACATTGTAGTTCGACATAAGTCAATGAATATGTACATCACAAATGGAAATAATCATTGGGGAACATTGCAATCCAACATAACCGTTGAGGAATGTTGCAATGTGGCATGACCCTTTATGGACATGATAATGTGACACGAGAATTGAGGAATGTAGAAATTTGACATAATTCAACCAAGATGAATGTCACAATGTAGAATTACCATAGTAAACCATGGTTAAAAATAATCAACATGGTCAACCATAATTAACCATGGCTAACCACAATCAACATGGTTAACTATAGTCAACCAAATTCAACTATAATGAACCATGGCCAACTAAAGACAACCATGGTTAACATAATACAACCATGATAAACATCACAATATGAAATAAGCATTGAGGAACATCACAATCTAACCTAACCCTTGAGGAATATCACATGCAACATAACCGTTGAGGAACATATCAATTCAACATAAGTCAACTAAGGTAAATGTCACAATGTTACATAACCATTGAGGAACATTGCAATCCAATATATCCTTTCATGAACATCACAATGCAACATAACCCTTCAAAGACACTACAATTCAACATAATTCCACCAAGATGAATGTTGTAATTTGACATAACCATTAAGGAACATCACAAATGTGACCTAACCCTTGATGGATGTCACAAATGTGACATAACCCTTGTTGAATTTCACAATGTGACATAAACATTGAGGAACACCTAAATTCCATGTAAGACTACAAAAATAAATATCATAATGCATCATGACCATTTAGAAAAATTGCACTGAAACATAACCCTTAAGGAATGTCACAATTTGACATAACCCTTAATTAATGTTGCAATGTGATGTAACCATTAAGGGATGTAGCAATTTGATATAACACAATGAAGATGAATTTCACAATGCAACATAATCATGAGGGAACATCACAATCCAACATAACCCTTGTAGCAAACCTATTATTATTATATTTTAATTATTGTAATAATTCAATGGTTAATATGCCCACACAAAGGGTTATGCCAAAATTACTCTGCAAAATATAAAATGTTGACCTTTATACATTGTAAATCATCAAGAAATATTATAGATACATTTATTTATTTGGTTACCTACAAGTGGTATAAAATCCAAGATCTTGGAATATTCATGGTTTAAAACAAAGGGTGCACTCCATTCCACTATACATTATCTATTTCAACCAATTCTTCTGCCATACATTCTCTCTCTTCCAGCCACTAGAGACCGTTGCTCTTTCAATTGACAATTTTTCAAACGTTCTCTTCTACCAAATATCCTTCATTACTCACCATAAAGTCATCCTTCATTATTCCAACCCCATCTTACCCATTGTACAATCACTGGATGCACCATCTATCTTACTCGTGTTGTACAACAATTGTATGTGCCATTTTGTAACTATCATACTTAGCCACCCTACTTGCTAGGATGTACGTAGACTACACAATTAATATCATTCTCTTTAATTCAGAAATCCAAGCTCTATTTTTTGGTGTGTGAAGATAATATTTCTTACCATGACATAGAGAAATAATTCAAGGAAGCATTCAGATGCCAGTGAGACTCCAAATTTAGAAATAGCCAACTCAATAAAAAAATTTGAAGAAAAATATGAATCTCTTTTGAATGAGAAGAATTCATAGATTAATCTACTCAAGAACAAGCTTGATGCATTAAAAAATGGTGGCAAGGGAAGGACTAGTCCAAATTCCCACACATAATTTCCATGGCCACACTAATCATCTAACTCAATTTCATCCATCGATATGTACACAAGGTTAAAATAAAAATTACTAATATTTGACAATGAAGATGATAAACAAGGCACGATATGGATTAACAAAATCAAAATTTGTATCGATTATCATCATATACTCGATGAAGAAGAGAAAATTAGCATTGCATCAATGCACTTAGATAAATTGTGTAAGAGAACGCTAGATATACATGCACGCACTAATGCAGACGTCCCAACCCGCAAGTCCGAAGTCCGCGCACACAGAATTGTTCTTCTTCCACTGGCCCAAAGAGCTCCCGTCAATTGGCTCTTCTATTTCCCCTTCGGGGAAATCTGCACCCACAGAAAACCTCGTGGAATCTGCCTTCCCACTTCGGGAGATATGGCTTCGCGATTTTGCGAGTCTTGTGATCAAGCGACTATGCTTTCAGACCTCCGAACACCGATATGCCGAGTTCCGGTAAACGCTGGAACACTAAGGTTCTGCCTCCACATGAAATCAACGGTTCTGGAACATTCCCTTGATCCAATGGTCAACGCTATTTCACGCATCGAGAGCTCGATATACAAGATCCCTATGTCTCCTCTACCTTTTGGGTCCTGAAATTCCGAAAGACTTGCATGCCTTCTTCGGGTCCCACAACCCTTGTCCTTTTCCACGCGTCACTTCAACCATGATTTCCACTTACGTGAGCTTTTTTTTCCACCTTTCGCCTCCTCGCGATCTACTAGCCTGTGTGGTTTCTCTATTTCAGTTATCAGGATTCCTAGACTCGCGATCCCCAACCTTATGTCACCGCAAACCCCGATTTCCCGATTCCTGATTCGCTGATAGACTAGATCACTTGTGTCACGATTTCAGAAATCGTAATTGGGCAGGGATTTCATTCCTTGTCGACACGAATGCCAAATTATCGAAGTCCAAAGCTCCAAGATGTCGACGTGACAATCTTTTCCTTTCACACGAAATCTCCCCTTTCACGTTTTGGGGATTTTATCTACCAAAGTCTTGGCCTCCTCTCACCCTATCAAACCCCAAAATGCCAAAACGGTTGGATTCTGACAGGTGTCCAAATCTTGACCCCACAATGAAACCTTCTACCTTGTTGGTTTATTGGACTTCGGAGTTTTGTGAATCCAAATGACAAAGTTTTAACCTTTCCACCCATGAAGCCTTGAAATGGAATTCCATGAGTAACTCCAATGGTACTTGCTGGCGTGAATATACGACCCTCTCTCTCCTGAGCTTCTTCTTGTAGAAAATGACCACCATAACCTCCTTGCTACTCTATGAGATTTGACAACTCACGGGATTTCATGAATTCTCCATAGAGAATTATGACCATCCGTTCTCCCTTCTAAGAACTTCTGCAAATGATAAAGTGGTTTGCCACAGAACTTAACCGCCTGCAACACAGCCTTGTGAAACCTCCAGACACCAACATTCTATGCTTTTCTTCGATGACTGTGAAGACTCTATCCCTCCTGAGCTTTATCCAACTCCGAGTCTTAAATAAGACTCCTGCACTCACTCCTTGTGGAAAATCCTTCAATTAATTCAAAGAATTGAAGTCCTTGACTCTGCGCACTCCCTGTAGAAATAGTCCTTCAACAATTTCTCAGGTTTGCAAACTCTAAGACTTTACTCGGCCTACACACTCCTTGCACAACTCCTGTGCTCAACTTGCACTTCTGCGAGAATGAGAACAATGTTAACCCTCCTGATCTTTCAGAGATAAAACTTTGAACTCTTGTCAACGCACTCCTTGCAGACAATTCAACTGCACTCCTTGCAGGAACTCTTTCTCAGATAGAGAAACAATTGAAACTCATTTCCCTTACTCTCTCTCTCTCTCAGATTTTAGACATTTAACAAGGAATCATTCATACACAGCATAAACAACAAATGCATGACAGAAAGAGTAAAACATTCATGAGCATAACATTCAACAATGCACACGCAGAGAATATATGAGAACCATGAGTCTGAATCAAGACTTTTTGTATTAATCTAGAACTTCTGTACATGGAATTATTCTACACATCTCTCTTCTTCTTCTCTTCTCCTCTCTATGATCTCATATTAACAATAATAATACAACTATACAATGAGGGTGTCTATATCCCATTTCCCTCTTGCACTCTAAAGCTGTCTAATCTAAGCATTAAATTCTATCTACCTACATTAACCTTGCATAAATGCCTCTATCTACTTCAGACGAGAGAGGGATGTTCAAGGTTTGATTACAATAATAAAATAATGCCTCCACTTAATGACTTCATTAATATTTCAAAACATTTTCAAAAAATGTTCTCGGTGCTTTTCCAGCTGCCTCTTATCTCTGCGTTGGCTCGCTGCTGGCTATGATTGCACACCCTTATGATGCTCGTGCATCATACTCCCTCGCTTGAAAATTTTCATGGGCTCCTATCCATGAGCTCGCGCACAGTCTTCCTATGCTTCTATATTTTTGTTTCATTCTCCCAGCTGGCATCTTCAAGTGGATGTCCCTTCCACTTGATCAAGTATTCAAATACCAATTCGTTTGTCCAGTATGCGCTCCATCTATGACTTTTCTGCAATTGGCATTTGTTTTTTCCACTGAACCTCTGGCTATTCATTTCCTTCTTTTGCTTCCTCATATTTATAAAGGTACAAATCTAAGACATTTAATATTGGATAAATTCCGATCCCATCGGCTAATTCAATCTCATATGCATTCGCCCCAAATTTATTCAAGACTTTACATGGTCTGATTTTCTTCATCTTCAGTTTATGATATGTTCCCTTCGGGAACCTTTCCTTTCTAAAATGTGTGAGGATCAAATCACCAACTTCAAACTGAAGTTCTCTCTTGTGTTGATCTGCCCTACATTTATATTCTTGGCTTGAATGTTGCAATTGCTCCTTCACCTGGTGACGCAACCTGCCCCTCACCGAGCGAGCTGCTCCCACCAGGACCTTCTCGACACACGGGCCCGAAGAGTCAAAGTACTCTTCCTCCCTACTCGGGAGTCCACTACCCACAGTAGGCTCCTTCAGTTGTCTCCCTCTTCGGAAATCGAGATATTGACATTCCCGTGGACACGAGATCGGGGAAATCCCAGGTGAAAACCCCGATATAATCAGATCCATTGATTTCCCGAGGGACGTGTGTCAAGAGATCCCATCATATCGGGATTTCGGCATTCGGTGTTTGGTGATGCAAGAGTTGCATGCACGTCGGAATCACAAGTAGCTATTTCCCGAGTTAACAGGAGCCGTCGATCGTCAGGAGGACAGGTGGCGCGATATCCTGAGAAGTCGGACTTCGGGGTTTCGGCGTTCGGCGTTCCCGGAGGTGAGAGTTCAAGCTCTTTGAAATCGCGATCGACGATTTCCCGATTTAATCGGAACCGTCGATTTGAGCGCGGACAGGTGGCACCAATCCGGCGTATCGGGGTTTCGACATTCGGGGTTTCCAGAGGCAAAGAAACTTCGCATTGTGGATTCGCGATCCGCGAAATCCCGACATGACGTGGCGTGTGGGACCGCGATCACCAGTGGAGTACAGGTGGAAGCATATCGGAGTTCGGGGTTCGTGGATTCATAGAGTAAGTGAATCACGGCATTTCATGCGTCGATTCCCCGATAGTGAAATCTCCGATAGAGGAAGTTGTTGACCGTTGACCATCAGGGATCGGGGTTTTGTTTTGTATGTGAATTGTGTTCGCGTGAACCACGAACTCCCGAGTTGCGATATCCTGATTTCCGAAGAGGGAGACAGATGAAGGAGCCTACTGTGGGTAGTGGACTCCCGAGTAGGGAGGAAGAGTACTTTGAATCTTCGGGCCCATGTGTCGAGAAGGTCCTGGTGGGAGCAGCTCGCTCGGTGAGGGGCAGCTTGCGTCTAGTGGTATCAGAGCGGGATTTCATCTGTATATTGCAGGTGAAGGAAGACAGGGTTGCTGAGAACTCTGTGGGGACTTGCTTGCTGGAGGTAGCAGTCCGTAGAAAGTCATTTGGAGACTGTGAGAAGATGAAGCCGAGCACTCAGGGTTGCTGGAGTGACAGCAGCAGATCTGTCGAGGGGACAGATAGACACCACAAAATGGCTACTGAAGGCCATAGGAAGAAAAGCAAGGCTGAAAAGCTTGCAGAGGAAGCAGAAGAGACTAGAAATCTCTATGAATTAAAATCAGACATAGAGAAGATGGAACTGTGGATGCGGCAGGATAGGAGGAGAAGACGACTGCATAAATTGTCAATGAAGAAGGCAAAAGCGAAATGGCCAGTCAAGCAGCTGATGGTCATAAGACAACGAAGGTTGTTGAAAAGATGGTTGAGGTATGCTGAGAACCTCAGGGCCACAGAGGAAGACATGATTTGTTACTGTTGGCCAGAGACAGAACAAAGTCTCGATGGTGATGATGATAATGATGATTGGGATAAGTTGGAATCAGTCGATGGTTTCAAATACTACCGGTTGGGCAGAAAGGAAGAAATTCCAGTTTGCCAGGAGGGCAATGAATTGGGATCAGTTGAGGATCTCAAAGACTGTCGTGAGGACAACCAAGGAATTTCAAACGGCCAACTGGGCGTTGATCAGAGATCTCTGCGAGGTCTCGAAGACTGCCAGGAGGGCAGTGAAAGCATTGAATACTGCCAAGAGGGCAACAGAAGCGTACTAAGCTGCCTGGAGGGAAGGGATGAAAAATTGAGACTGTCTGAGAGTCTCTTGGACTCAAGGGAGAGTTCAATTCAGCAAAGTTTGCTGATGAACATGGGATCGGTTGATCTCATAATCTGCCAGGGAAGCAGCAGTGAAAGCATCCCATATGGCCAGATGGGCAGGGATGATTTGAGAAGTCAGATTTAGCCAGGAGAGCTGATAGAGCATATAAGCTCGCAAGAAGATCAGCAGATGAAGCTGACAGGAGAGGAGGAACATCAGGATGATATATTGATGATTGGGGGAATTGAAATATTCCTGCCATTTGCCCAGGAGGAGGCAGAAAATTCTGTTGTACATGCAACAACAACAGAGCACCCACAGTTGGAGATGACTGTCGAAGAAGAAGAATTGGAGCAGGTATCTGAGACTGCCCAAGCGGATGAAGAGAAGAATGAGTGTTCTGAGGAACAACTCAATGATTTCAGCCAGCAAGCTGAAAGAGCTGTAGCACTGAGGCTAATAGCAGCAAAAGAAAAAGAAGAAGATGAGCATTCTAAGGAATGGCTCGACATATTCAGCATTGTAGCTGGAAAGACTGCAACAGGGGAGTTTGTAGCAAAAGGTGAAGAGAATGATCATTTCGAGGAATGTCTTAATGAATTCAGCCAGGAAGCTGAGAGAGTTGCAACACTGAAGCTGACAGCCGAAGAAGCCGAAAGGGAAGAGGATCATTCTGAGGAATGGCTCAGCATTTTCAGCCATGAAGTTGAAAACAATGCAACATGGGAGGTTGCAGAAACAAAAGAAGGAGACACAGATAGCATATGTCTTGCTGAGCTGTGGGAGCAGATTGAAGCCCTAGAAGACAGGGTAAAAGTGCAGGGCATTCACATCCAACAGGTGAGGTTGGAGACATATGAAGGCGTGGGAGATCGTGATGATCTTCCAAATGGCCAAAAAATTTTGCAGCTGGGGAGACTGCAAAAACTAAACCAGCCGCTAGAACAGCTGGATGAGGTGATCATGGAGATCATGGAGCTGATGTCGAAGTCAGAAAATACTACCAGCAAGGAGCAGCTGGGCAGAAGGAAAGCAGCAGCAACAGCGCAGCGGAAGCAATAGCAACAGAATGGAGCACATGGAAAGCTCCAAAGACTTGTTTGGGACCCAGGAGGATTCCAACAACTACAGGGGAAGCTCATGAGCAGGAGCTCATGATTTTTGCAGCTATGGAGTATGATGCAGGAGCATCTCTCCATACAACCAGCCAGCCACGTCAACGCGCACCCATTCAGGGCTGAAAGGGAGGCGCAGCCTCATTTTGAATTTGAATTCAATGTAAATTAATGCCTTAGGCTGGTGAGCCATGAATGCCATGCCTTTGCGCAGGCTGTAGATAAGATAGGCATTTATTATAGATTGGCTGAGATCTAGTTCTGGATAGTAGACTATACAGCCATTGATGGTAAATTAATTAGAGTAGGTAAATCCTGGAGGGAAGCGCTCGATGAGCACCTCAGGTAAAAAAGATAGAGGGATCTCATTTTGAGGGTAGAGAGGTACATGTAGATAGAGTGCATGTAGAGCCAAGTAGAGATCAGGAACACCATTGTAAAATATACAGGCATTTGCCATTATTTAATACAAATAGCAGTTTTTCCTGCATCTGATTTGTGTTGAATGGATGTCTGTGTGTGTTCGTCGTATATGTTGTATGTGGGTGTGTTGTTATCATGCCATTTTCATGGAGTGTGTTTGATTTCAGGTTGAGAGTCTTTGAGGGTTCATGCCATGAGGGCGTGACAGAGTATTGAGACTCTGAATCCCAGTGCACAGAGGATGCACTTCTGAACTCGTGAGGAGTCAGACAAAGACATGCTGAGGGCACAAGCCTTGAAGACAACAACTCATACAGAAGGAGGACTTTGGGGTTGCTGAACACCTCAATAGTCAAGGAAGTGTAGTTGAGACACTGTTGTGGACAGAACCTTTACTGGGAGTTCTGTAGGAGCTCTACCCAGAGGGTATCGAGTGGGTGTACAGAAGTGCACAGAGGAAAGAACTCTGATGTGAGTTCAGAGAGACCAGAATTCTGTCGAGGATTCCGAGGAGCTCCATCTGGAGGACGTCGAGCGAAGCGTGCAGATAGCACAGGGGAAAAGAACTCTTTGAGTTCTGGAAGTTGGAGGAAAGGTCCACTGAGGGAAATTTCACTGGGTTGCTGAATACCCAGAAGTACTCAAGATGAGGCTTGAGCAGAAGGATAGCCAGAGGAGGGCCTAATTATTCTCCATCTGAGGGAGAAGAAGGATCAAATTCCCCCCAAGGGGTCTGAGTGTTTGTGGAAGTTCAGGACAGATAGCGCTTTGAGTGCGAAGACTCCGCAGGAGTGCAGGAGCCAAAGAATCCCGTGAGGGTTCAAATTGAAGCTCATGACAGATAGCGCTTTGAGCGCGAAGACTCCACAGGAGTGTAGGAGCCAAAGAATCCCATGAGGGTTCAAAGGACAGAAGCTCAGGAAGGGAAACTCTTTTGCGCGTATCAGCGAGACTCAAGTTGAGGGTTCGCAAGAGGAGAAGAAATGCAAAGGTCCAAGCCTTTGGGAATGAAGAAGAAACCAGGAGGAGCTCAGGAGGAGCGTACAGGAGGAAGAACCCGACAGTCGTCGGATATCAAGAAGAAATCCCGTCATCCGTTGGATCGGGAGAAGTAGCGCACAGTTTAACCTCAAGAGGAGGAGCGCATGGGAGAAGGGATCTGAATCATCAGATCTCAGACCAGTTCGCCGACATTCGTTGGATCGGCAACAGTTGCACAGGGTTTAAATAGTCGGGATATCGGCCATCGGGAATTCGGGATTCTCAAGGTCGTAGGAGCCGGGCAACGCAAGTCGCGAAATCCCGACGGGATCTGGACCACCCGTTAGCAGAAGGACATGTGGCGAGGATCCAGTGCCATCGGCGTTTGGTGCATTGGTAAATCGACATTCCCGTGGACACGAGATCGGGGAAATCCCAGGTGAAAACCCCGATATAATCAGAGCCATTGATTTCTAGAGGGACGTGTATCAAGAGATCCCATCATATCGGGATTTCAACATTCAGTGTTTGGCGATGCAAGAGTTGCATGCACATTGGAATCGCGAGTAGCGATTTCCCGAGTTAACGGGAGCCGTCGATCATCAGGAGGACAGGTGGCACGAGATCCTGAGAAGTCGGACTTCGGGGTTTCGACGTTCGACGTTCCCGGAGGCGAGAGTTCAAGCTCTTTGAAATCACGACCGGCGATTTCCCGATTTAATCGGAACCGTCGATTTGAGCACGGACAGGTGGCACCAATCCGGCGTATCAGGGTTTCCAGAGGCAAAGAAACTTCGCATTGTGGATTCGCGATCCATGAAATCCCGACATGACGTGGCATGTGGGACCGCGATCGCCAGTGGAGTACAGGTCGAAGCATATCGGAGTTCAGGGTTCGTGGATTCATAGAGTAAGTGAATCACGGAATTTCATGCGCCGATTCCCCAATAGTGAAATCTTCGATAGAGGAAGTTGTTGACCGTTGACCATCGGGGATCGGGGTTTTGTTTTGTATGTGAATTGTGTTCGCGTGAACCGCGAACTCCCAAGTTGCGATATCTCGATTTTCGAAGAGGGAGACACCTGAAGGAGCCTACTGTGGGTAGTGGACTCCCGAGTAGGGAGGAAGAGTACTTTGACTCTTCGGGCCCGTGTGTCGAGAAGGTCCTGGTGGGAGCAGCTCGCTCGGTGAGGGGCA
>JZKD02S2444902.1:0-27425 GCA_000966675.3 Picea glauca | reverse complement strand
ACTAGGGAAGGGGCTAAATATGGCAGGAAATAACTAAATCTGGTAGGAGCGCTAAGCTGATGGGGCATGACGCGTCACGTATCATGAACTCTCAAGATCAACGGTCGAGGATGATTTCGGGGGGAGAAGCTATGCAACAGTTAATTTTGGAGAGCGGGCCCAAAATTTAAACCATGGTTTTCATTCGAGGTTATGTGGTGCCACCAGGTGCATTTCGGGGTGAAAAACGGGTTGCCCAAACCACTTTCTCATGCCCCCAAAAAGCGGAAAAGTATAAAAGGGCGGTTGTTCGTTTATTTTATTCTATTTTGAATGTTGGACTGTTAAAACGTTGGCGCGACCACCATATTTCAACTGTAGCTCAACAATACACTAACTTGGCTCGCCAGTTCCACTCGTTTTCATGCAGAAAATTATATCTGAGACAAAGCATTTCCTGACTTCCAATCGAAGGAGATAGTCCAACTGGGTAAGGCCAAATGCAGTTTTCCAGGGCCTGACAAATGATGTCCAAAGATCAATGAAAGATAGTGAATCACACGAAGGGTCGAGACAGAGTCAGAGGGCGAAGAGAGGGACTGAAACTCTAGAGAAGCCAGAATCTGGATTAAGAAACATTTCTTGTTGATCATTGTAATCGGTTTTAGAACCAAAATGTTTCATTTTAATCATTGTAATCGGTTTCAGAACCGAAATGTTTCATTTTAATCATTGTAATCGATTTCAGAAATCGAAACGTTTCTTTGTAATCACTGTAATCAGTTTCAGAAACCAAAACCTTTCTTTGTAATCACTGTAATCAGTTTCAAACCGAAGGAACTCAACTTGTATAAATATTAGGAGTTCCAAATGTATTAGGGGTTGGCAGAAGTGCAAGGGAACGATTTTAGCTATCTAAAACTTGAATGTAGTTTTCTGAAGCGGAATAGAATGCACATGCAGATGTCTTGAAATCTCCATGAAAAGATTCTAATCGTGGTGGTCTGAGTTTTGTCTTCTTTCTTTGTATGTATTTCCTGTGATCTTGATTTCATTGTCACTGTCTTTTGTTTAAATTGGATAGTCAAAGGCCTAGAATTCATCTTGTGATGCTCTCGGCTGAAGCAATTTAAAATCTGTTGAGTTCTTCCTAACTAAGTCAGAACTCATTTTATTTAATGCTTTGATGCAGTTATGTGTTTTACCTTTCTTCTCACACTCTGCAAAATTTACAATTTATAACTCAGATTCATCGCCTCATTTAGCCTTTATCCTATGGAGAGTTCAATCGACTAGTCATTGCTTCCATTTGTCTTCAGAAAGTTTGACTCCATAGCCCTAGGTGTCCCCCCCACTTCCTTGCCAGAAAAATTATAAAAAACCCTTCAAAACAACAAAACCTAGCCATTGATTTGTTAAAGAAAAATCATATGTTAAAGACCAAGTGACAGGAGAGAGCCCTCTCTGAGCTGAGCAGGCTAGTACCCAACTCTTAAGTGGTTTGTAGGTTACCTCTGTCATTTTTTTATCAGCCGAACAAATTTACAAAGTGCTAACATTCTGGCGTCGTTGTCGGGGAGCGAAGGTGAAATCTTCCCTAGGAGAAATGACAAGGTTTAGACCTGATTTATGATGGTGGATAGAGGTCAGACACAAGAAGGTTGTACATTTCCACCTGAAGACTCCAATCAAGCTTCAAATGTGATTCAGAGACTCCACTGGAAGACAAGATCCATTGACAGAGGTATGAAAGGACATCATGGGAGAAAACAAGTACATAAAGTTGAGTTTTTTCCAAGACATAATATTTTTTGTTACTAATTATCTTTTGTCCTTTCCTGGACATGCTAAACAAATTTTTCTTTACCTGCTGCATTCGAATGATGATCATGAGAATCTTGCAATTGTGTATCCTCCTCTTAAAGTTGTACATATATCTCCTCATTGTATCACTCATTTTAATCAAAATTTTCCATCTGAGCCATGTGATGAACATAGTCAAGTTGACGAGCCTCATGAAATCAACGCTAATGTCTCACCTCCTGTACTTGATCCAACACCCTCCAAGATTCATCATAGATACAAACCTTTAAAATTACCTCATGTCCTTCATAATTTTCCTCCAAAACACTATAAGTACTTACATGTGTTTGATGGAGAACCTAATGCCATCACAATTGAAAAACACATCCAATATTTTGAATATTTTATAGATTTGTTTGAGATTGATCATGACGATGTTTGTATAAGGGACTTCTCTCAATCTTTGAAAGGGGATACCAAAGACTGGTTTAAACACTTGCAGCCAGAGACAATTAGCTCATGGGAAGAATTGAAGAATGTATTTTTGAAATTTTTGGGTAAGAGAAAATCTTTGGATCTACATCTTACAGAGTTCTATGCCTTGAAAAGGCAGAGCAGTTAAACTATTTCTACATTTAGTAGAAGTTTTTCCAGTATTTATTACAAGTTACCCAAATAAATTCAACCCACTGAAGTTGTTTCCATGCTCCATTATGCAACAACCTTTCATCCAGATTTGTCTTTCCTTCTTATTGAAAAAAGATCTAAGTCCTTACAACAAATGTTTAATGATGCTCGTGAAATTCAACACAATATTCAAGCATGTAAACAGATTCTAAATGAGGAGTTGGATGTTAAAGAACATGACAGTAAATATGAACAAAAAACAGTCGATTTGAATCTTGAGCAGAGGGTTAATAATATCATATGTCCTCTTGAAGTTTTAAATGCTAATGATTTTGCAAAGGATTATATTCCAGTTATTGAAAAAAGAAGGTGCTAATTTAGTTTCTGATCCATCCCATGATAAGCATGGGGCTGATTGTTTTATGTATTAATTTGAAGACAGTCAAGAAAATGAATTTGCAAATCAGCTTGTTGAAGAGCAGGTTGATGTCCCAATTTTTTCATTGTTATATGACATTTCATATGTTGTTGATTTGTCTATATATGATGAATATGATGATGATTATGATGCTGACTTCCTAGAAAAACCAGATGCATGTTCTCTATCAGAAAATGTTCCTTTTCAGCAGTGTAATGAGAACAATCAGCCTACATATCACAGTTACAAAGAAGAATATGAAAAAAGTACAGAATCAGCTGAAGGAAATTCTTTGCCTTTATGATTTTCTTTGTTTAAATTGTTGAAAGAAAATTTTAAGATCATCACTGAAGAAAAAGAATGTGTGTTGATGCCAAATCACATTGATTCACTGGAACAAATTGACAAGAAATTGCAGCAATCTTCTCATGTGCTTGATGACCCTGTTGTTTGTTATACAAAAGGTTTTATCAGTTCAAAATTGCATCCATTGGTCGAAGATGAATCTGAAAATGTAGATGATGATGAGTTGTTGTCCAAATCAAACACGTCCTTCTTACCATCAGGGGTTTCATTACAACAATTTAATACATATCTTCAACCCTTTCATGGCAGCCATCAGTTTGAGATTTATGGAAGCAGACATGTAGTTGGAGGGTGGATACAAGATGTCAGTCTTGTGCAATCTCCTGAAATCAGTTTTCTTTTCTTTCAAGATCCTTTTGCAGCATGTTTGGAAACAACGAATGAACCTAAGTTTTTAAATTTAGTAAATATCAAATTTGATAAGTTTCCATTGAGAGGGTTTTCCCTTTCAATATTGATCAAAGATACACAAGGAATTCAACCCGTGGACAAGACACTTGCATGGTTGCACTGGATTTTTTATTTCATCTAATCAAATAGCTCAGAGATTAGCTTAGTGTAGATAGCAGTTTGAATAAGCTCAGCATGGTGAGCATTGCTTTCATCATTTTTCAGTTTGTATTTTTAGTTTGGGTTTAGTTCAGTTGCAAAATAAGTTGGTGGTGAAACAGATTATAGGTTGCAAATCACACATGTTTTGGGAGCAACCCAATGGATCAGGCACTGGGTCTACAAGTTCTTTTCTACCTCATTGGGAGGATAGAATCCCCATTGGAGCCAATGTTATCACATGCTAATTCTTTTATGCGAAATCAAGACTTCAAAATCTATCGGAACGCTAAAACTGGTTTGGAAGCCTGATAAACTAGGGAAGAGGATAAATATGGCAAGAAATAGCTACATCTGGAAGGAGCGCTAAGCTGATGGGGCCCGACGCGTCGCGGATCATGAATTCTCAAGATCAACAGTCGAGGATGATTTCAGGGGGAAAAGCTATGTGGGGGTTAATTTTGGAGAGCGGGCCCAAAATTTAAACCATGGTTTTCATTCGAGGTTACGTGGCGCCACCAGGTGAATTTCGAGGTAAAAAACGGGTTTCCCCAAACCACTTTCTCATGCCCCCAAAAAGCAGAAAAGTAAAAAGGACGGTTGTTTGTTTATTTTATTCTATTTTGATTGTTGGACCATTAAAACCTTGGCGTGGCCGCCATCTTTCAACTGCAGCTCAACAATACACTAACTCGGCTCGCCAGTTCCACTCGTTTTCAGGCAGAAAATTATATATGAGACAGATCATTTCCTGACTTGCAATCAAAGGAGATAGTCTGGCTGGGTAAGGCCAAATGCAGTTTTCCAGGGCCTGACAAATGAAGTCCAGAGGTCAATGAAAGACATCGAATCATACAAAGGGTCGAGATAGAGTCAGAGGGCGAAGAGAGGGACTGAAGCATTAGAGAAGCCAGAATATGGATCAAAAAACGTTTCTTGTTGATCATTGTAATCAGTTTCAGAACCAAAACGTTTCATTTTAATCATTGTAATCAGTTTCAAAAAACGAAACGTTTCTTTGTAATCATTGTAATCGGTTTCAAACCGAAGGAACTCAGCTTGTATAGATATTAGGAGTTTCAAATGTATTAGGGGTTGGCAGAAGTGTGGGGGCACGATTTTAGCTATCTGGAACTTGAATGTAGTTTTTTGAAGAAGAATAGAATGCACATGCAGATGTCTTGAAATATCCATGAAAATATTTTAATGGTGGTGGTCTGAGTTTTGTCTTCTTTCTTTGTATGTATTTCCCGTGATCTTGATTTCATTTTCACTATCTTCTGTTTAAATTGGATAGTCAAAGGCCTAGAATTCATCTTGTGATGCTATCAGGTAAAGAAATTTAAACCATGTTGAGTTCTTCCTAACTAAGTCAGAATTCATTTTATTTAATGCTCTGATGCAGTTATGTGTTTTTCCTTTCTTCTCACACTCTGCAAAATTTACAATTTATAACTCAGATTCATCGCCTCATTTAGCCTTTATCTTCTGGAGAGTTCAACCGACCAGTCATTACTTCCATTCTTTTTCAGAAAGTTTGACTCCATAGCCCTAGGTATCCCCCCCCTTCCTTGCCAACAAAATGACGCAGGGCGCGCCACCCAGACACGTCCGCTCACAGGACCTCCTCCGTTCTCAGCCCGAAGAACTTTAAAGCTCTTCAAACTCCCTATCGGGAATTTTCCTCACCCACAACAGCTCTCCAAAAGATCTCCATAAACTATCGGGAAATCAGACTTCACGATTTCGCGAGTCTTGTGGTCGAGTATTTTGGGATTCTCAAAACCCCGAACCCCGACGTAAGTCAACGTTGACCTTTTACCTCGCTATTGGGGTTTTTCCTATCAACATTTCGGCATTTGTGATGTTCAAAACAACTCGCCTCACCAATCCTCGATCCCCGATACACTCCCCTATTGCCTTAGCCTCCAGGCTAAGCCTTGTGTCCACGCGACCGCTCTTTATATGACCGCAATCGTATTACTCATTGAGGTTTCGCGGTTCGTGATTCCAAAGTGCATAAACAAATTGTCGCCAGGATCCCCGATATCCCGATGACCTAAACGTCGATGGAGACTTCCTTTCCACCTGTCCTCCACTAATTCCACTGTGGCCCCACACTGTTAGCATGTCGGGAAATCATGTTTCGGAGTTTCGCGATTCCTGATGCAACGTTTTCTTGGTACTAAGGATCCCCGATATCCCGAACCCCGACTCCTTTTCTGATCTTCTGACGCGTGTCCGCCCTGAGATCCACGACCAAGAGTTCGTCGATGTTTCGATACTCAAAAGACCTTGGTTCTCTTGACTGTTGAAGTTTCGAACACTGATGGGCTCTCGATCCTTGCCACCTGTCCCAACAGATGGATGGTTCAGATTATGTCGGGGTTTCCACTATGGACTTCCCCGACTTCCTATCCACGGGACTTTCTGATTTCCTGGAATCATGACGCCTCGATCTCCGCCACGTGTCTAACTGACGGACGACCCAGATCTTCCCCGGGCTTCGAGGTTTCAAATGTCGAAAGACCTTCGACCACAGGAATATCGATCCTTCGAATCTCGATGGTAGCTCTTGTGCAACTCTTATTAGATCTGACGGCTGACGGGTAACTGATCCACGATCCCACGGTTCATGACTCCTGGGGCTTGAACTCCCAACGCGACCGTAGCCTCCTTGCTTCTTTGGTAGATCCAACGGCTGATAGGATTTTTCCAATCTTCTCCACAAGATCCTAACCGTCTATCTTCCTCTTGGATGTCTTCTACGAGTGAACCCAGTATTTCTTTATGAAAGTTGGTCCTCCTGTGCGTAACTTTGCAGTGCCTGTTCAACCCCTCCATGAAACAGCCTCTCTGTGCTTCTTCTCGATGAACGTGAAAGCCTTATCCCTCCTAAGATTTTTCACACGTTCAACCTCAAAGAGGGTCCTTGCACGCACTCCTTGTGACAGTTCTCAAACATCTCCAAGTGTTGAGTTCTTTCGACTCTACGCACACCTGTGGCAGTAGTCCTTCAATACTTGCTCAGATTCACAAATGAGACTCTCCTTAGCCTGCACACTCCTTGCACGGCCCCTATAACCCGAATTCACTTCTGGGTGATTGAGAACAAGAGTTAGACTATCCAAGCCTTCTGTCAACGCACTCCTTGCGGATGACTTCAACTGCACTCCTGGCAGGAATCCTTGCTCAGATAGAGAAAAAATTGTAACTCATTTCACTTCCTCTCAGACTTCAATCTCAACACATGAAATCATATACACAGCATAACAGTAAATGCATAACAGGAAGTAATTACTCATGAGTATGTTGTTCAACATACATACACAGAGAACACACACAACTCCATGAATTTGAATTTACTCTTCTATTAATCCAAATAATTATACATGGGTGTTTCTGCACAGTTTTCTGCTTCTCTTCTCCATGCTCTGGATTCTTCTAACTCTTCCTGAATTATGTTACAATGCACAATGAGGGTGTCTATATCCGTTTTCCCTCTTTCTTCTAAAACTGTCTAATCTAATATTAAATTCTATCTACCTATATTTACTGCTATAAATGCCTCCATCTACTTCAGACAAGAGCGGGGCGCTCAAGGTATGATTACATTTTACCAAGGTGCCTTCATTAAATGATCTCATTTATGTTTGGCACATCAACTTCAAGGGAAAATTCAAAAATATTTTGGTTGGGTCTACCCAGCTGTCCTTTGTCTTGTGCGCTGGCTCGCTTGACGTGAGGGATGCTCCTGCATCATACTCCCTCGCTTGAAAATTTTCATTAGCTCCTGTCCATGAGCTCCTGTATGGTCTGTCCATGCTTCAGAATCTCTGCTTTAGTCTCCCAGCTGGCATCTTCAACTAGATGGCCCTTCCACTTGACCAAATATTCAAAATATTCTTTCCTTCTGGTTTTCTTACCCACTCGTTTATCCAGTATCTGCTCCATCTGTGGCTTCTCTGCAACTGGCATCTGCTTCTGCCACTGAACCTCTGGTTGTTCATCACTTGTTCCTGCTTCCCCAGATTTGTATGGATACAAATCTGAGACATTGAATATCGGAGAAATTCCGATCCCATCCGGTAATTCAAGCTCATAAGCATTCTGCCCCATTTTCTTCAAGACCTTGCATGGTCCGATTTTCTTCATCTTCAATTTATTGTACGTTCCTCTTGGGAACCTTTCCTTCCTCAGATGTGCCAGAACCAAATCACCAAACTCAAGCTGAATTTGTCTTCTATGTTGATCGGCTCTGCGTTTATATTCTTGGCTTGATTTCAGCAACCGCTCCTTCACCTGGCTGTGAAGTTCTTTCATTTCCTCAACAAATTCTTCTGCACTAGCGCTCCTAGTAGCAGTCTGCTCCGAATATCTCAATTCAGAAAATCCTCTCGGCTGCATGCCATATACAATATGGAATGGACTCTGGCCTGTGCTCCTGTTCACTGAGTCATTATAAGCAAACTCTGTCTGCGGAAATACATTTTCCCAACTGCTGTGGTGCTTTGTCACCAAGCTTCTCAGCAAGTCTCCTAGACTTCTGTTCACCACTTTCGTTTGCCCATCCGTCTGCGGATGATAAGATGAACTAAACAACAAGTTAGTCCCTAGATTCTTCCATAATGTCCTCCAAAAGTGCCCTAAGAACTTTGTATCCCTATCCAAAACAATACTCTTTGGTAAACCGTGAAGTCGAACGACTTATTTGAAAAACAGATTTGCGATGTGAGTCGCATCACTGGTTTTCTGACATGGGATAAAATGTGCCATCTTGGAAAATCTATCCACTACCACAAAGATCAAATCAAATCCTCTTTGTGCCCTTGGCAATCCCAATATGAAATCCATGCTAATTTCATCCCATGGCTTATCAGGTATGGGCAATGGTTGATAAAATCCCGCATTTTGCTTCCTTCCCTTTGAATGCTGGAAAATTCTGCATCGGTCTACAAATCTCTTGACCTCTACTCGCATCCCTGGCCAAAAGTATGATTCGCTCAACTTTTCGAATGTCTTATCATGACCAAAGTGTTCGACCAATCCTCCACTGTGTTTTTCCTTCAGCAGATTCTCCCTCATGGAGCAATTTGGAATGCACAATTGATTGCCTCTGAACAATAATCCATCTTGGATCATATAGTCTGTCCAAGGGCTTCTATCTTTGAGAACTGCATTCTCAGCTGCTTCATACGCCTCCTTAAAATCCTGGTCATCTGCATACATGTCTCTGAGATCATCAAAGCCTAACGTCCGGACTTTGAACTCCTGCAACAACAAACACTTCCTGCTCAAAGCATCAACAACTTTGCTAGCAGTACCAGAAATATGTTTTATCACAAATGTGAAATTTTGCATGTACTCAACCCACTTAACATGCCTCTGATTCAACTTCTCCTATTGAGTCACAAATTGTAATGCATGGTTATCACTATATAAAACAAATTCCTTCGGAATCAAATAGTGCCTCCATTTTTTCAATGCATGGATGATGGCATAAAATTCCTTGTCATATGTGGAATACTTCATCTTCGCCTCATTCAGCTTCTCACTGAAATAGGCAATTGGTATGTCCTCCTGACTCAAGAATGATCCTATGGAAAACCCGCTTACGTCACATTTTACCTGAAATGTCTTTTGAAAATTCGGCAACACCAGAATTGGTTGTTCCGTAATATTTCGTTTCAACAAATTGAAACTCTTCTCAGCTTCTTCAGTCCAATGAAAATATTTATGTCTTTTCTTCACTGTATCCATCATTGATGCACTAATCCTGCTGAAATTCCTGATGAATTTTCAGTAGAAACTAGCCAATCCATGAAAACTTCTCACCTCAAATATGTTCCTCAGTGATGGCCAATTCTTGATTACCTCCACCTTATCTGGATCCATCCTCAACTCATTTGCCGAAATAACAAATCCCAAATAGATGAGTTATGTCTTCATGAATGAGGACTTCTTCATGTTTATCAACAACTTCTCTTGCTGTAATCTCTTCATCACAATGGCTAAATGCTTCATATGTTCAGCCTTTGTCTTGTTGAAAACCAATATGTCATCCAAATACACGATGACAAATTTCCCGATGAAATCCTTCAGGACTTCATTCATCAACCTCATAAAGGTACTTGGCGCATTTGTTAAGCCAAACGGCATAACAAGCCATTCATACAAACCTTTATTTGTCTTGAATGTTGTTTTCCATTCATCACCTTCTCTCATGTGAATCTGGTGATATCCACTCTTCAAATCAATCTTTGAAAAAAAAAATTCTCCACTTAAGTAATCCATCAAATCATCCATTCTCGGCAATGTGAATCTATACCTGATAGTTATCTTGTTAATGGCTCTTGAATCAGTGCACATCCTCCAGCCTCCGTCTTTCTTCAGACTGAGTACTGTCGGAACAACACACGGACTCAAGCTTTCCTTGACCAAACCTTTGTCCAATAAATCCTGGACTTGTCTTTTGACCTCTTCATTCTCCTGCGGCGTCAATCTGTACGTGGATTTGTTTGGCAAACTGGCTCCTGGTATGAGATCAATATGATGAATCACACTTCTCATCGGTGGAAACGAACGAGGTAATTCATCCATTACAATATCAGCGAAATCTTCCAGCAGTCCCTGAAATTCTTCTTGCAAATCATCCACTCTTGTGCTAGTCAGAACAATTCTCGGTTTTCTGACCACAAAAAATTGCGGATCCTCCTTCTTCTTAACTTCTGTAAGAAGTTCCTTCCCACTCATGAAGAGTACTGTATTGCTTACTTCTAGCTTCACCTCTTTATCCTCAATTGGATGCAACATATGGGTTCTCCCATTCTTCTCCAGGGTGTATGTGTTCATCCTCCCATCATGGGTCACATTTCTATCATATTGCCATGGCCTACCCAGCAATAGATGACAAACATCCATAGGAATAACATCACATAAAATCTCATATTTATATCCTCCTATTTTAATGTCAACTAAGCACTGTTTGGTGACATTTACCTGATGTCCCTTTTGTAGCCATGAAACTTTGTATGGACTCGGGTGATTAGTCATCTCCAGCTCCAGCTTTTCTACCATCTCGGTTGAAACGAGATTATCTGTGCTTCCACTGTCCACAATGACCTTGCATACTCTATCCTTGGTCTTGCAAGCAGTCCTAAAAAGACTGTTCCTCTGTGCTGAATTCTCCATCTCCTTCTCTGGCGTCAAAAGGACTTTCCGCATCACCATCGATCTTCCGCCTTCAGCATATTCTGCCTCAACATCTCGCCTCTGTGCCTCGGCGACGTGAGTCTCTCCAGTTTCTTTCTTTTTCTCTGGACAATCGAACGACCTGTGCCCATTCTTTCCACATGTGAAGCATGTGATTACTCCACCTCTTCCTCTTCCTCTACCTTGGGTACGAGGAAAACTATGACTATTAGCATATCCTCCTCTCTGCTCAGTATGTTTTTCTCTTTACTCTATGTATTTCCCTCACCGTGAACTTCCACCTCTCTCTGTCCGAGTCTGAGGTTTCTTCCAGTCGTCCTTGGGCTTCTGGGTTCTTTCCTGTGCAACTGCTTTGCCTCTAGGCTGACTTCTGCCTCGGCCTCTTTGACCTTGCTTATGGCCCAGCTTCTCCTCTGCCTTCAAAGCCATTTGATAAGCATCCTCTACCGTTTGGATGGTTGCCATACTCATTTCATCCTGAATCTCATATCTCAGGCCATTCATATACCTGGCCACTTTTTCGTCATTGCTTTCGCGATGACCTACCCTGATATTCAACCTATAAAATTCCTCAGTATATTCCTTCACTGTCATCAGCTTTTGTCTCAGGTTCTGCATCCCTCTGAACAGAGAAATTTGATAGTCCCTGGGAATGAATTTTGCCTTCATTTTTGCAATCATCCTGTCCCAGCTCTTAATTTTATGCTTGCCTTGGCAACGCCTGTCATCTTGCAATTCATCCCACCACAAGGCTGCATGGCCCTTTAATCTCATGACGACATGCCTGAATTTTTTGTCCTCTTCAATATCTTCATAGTCAAAATAGGTGTCTAGAGCTCTAATCCAGCCTAGAAGCTCTTCTACATCCAGATTTCCCTCCCTGGAACATCCATTTTCACCTTCGCACCCATTCTTGAAACAACTTTAAGAAAGCGTTCAGTTGCTGCATCCTCCACTGGGATTTCTTCTTCTCCATGTCTAGCATCATCTTCATTTTCAGACTCATTGATACCTCCTACATCAGCTTTGCGCCTCTGTGATGTCTCCATGTCCTCCATTCTTGCACGAAGATTACGCACTTCTCTCTCCATGTCAGGATTCTGCACTTGCCTACCTCTTTCTCTGGACATTTCCCTTTCCTTCTTTGGATCGGGTGATTGTCTACCCCTTCTCCTTGGCAGCATGGTGAAATTCCTTCTTCTCTGCTGCAGAAAGCAAAGAAATTTTCTTTCTCTGATACCACTTGACGCAGGGCGCGCCACCCAGACACGTCCGCTCACAGGACCTCCTCTGTTCTCAGCCCAAAGAAATCGGACTTCGCGATTTCGCGAGTCTTGTGGTCGAGTATTTTGGGATTCTCAAAACCCCGAACCCCAACGTAAGTCAACGCTGACCTTTTACCTCGCTATCGGGGTTTTTACTATCGGGATTTCGACATTTGTGATGTTCAAAACAACTCGCCTCACCAATCCCCGATCCTCGATACAATCCCCTGCTGCCTTAGCCTCCAGGCTAAGCCTTGTGTCCACGCGACCGCTCTTTATATGACCGCAATCATATTACTCATCGGGGTTTCGCGGTTCGCAATTCCAAAGTTCATAAACAACTTGTCGCCAGGATCCCCGATATCTCGATGACCTAAACATCGATGGATGACTTCCTTGCCACCTATCCTCCACTAATTCCACTGTGGCCCCACACTCTTAGCCTGTCGGGAAATCGCGTTTCGGAGTTTTGCGATTCCTGATGCAACGTTTTCTTGGTACTCAGGATCCCCGATATCCTGAACCCCGACTCCTTTTTTGATCTTCTGACGCGTGTCCGCCCTGAGATCCATGGCCAGGACTTCGTCGGTGTTTCGAGACTCAAAAGACCTTGGTTCTCTTGACTGCTGAAGTTCCGAACACCGATGGGCTCTCGATCCTTGCCACCTGTCCCAACAGATGGACGGTTCAGATTATGTCGGGGTTTCCACTATGGACTTCCCCAACTTCCTATCCACGGGACTTTCGGATTTCCCAAACTCCTGACGCCTCGATCTCCGCCACGTGTCTAACTGAAGGATGACCCAAATCTTCCCCGGGCTTCGGGGTTTCAAATGTCGAAAGACCTTCGACCACGGGAATACCAATCCTTCGAATCCCGATGGTAGCTCTTGTGCAACTCTTATTAGATCCGACGACTAACGGGTAACTGATCCACGATCCCACGGTTCACGACTCCTGGGGCTTGAACTCCCAACGCGACCATAGCCTCCTTGCTTCTTTGATAGATCCAACGGCTGGCGGGATTTTGCCAATCTCCTCCACAAGATCCTAACCGTCTATCTTCCTCTTGGATGTCTTCTACGAGTGAACCCAGTATTTCTTTATGAAAGCTGGTCCTCCTGTGCGTAACTTTGCAGTGCCTGTTCAACCCCTCCATGGCGTAGCCTCTCTGTGCTTCTTCTTGACGAACATGAAAGCCTTATCCCTCTTGAGCTTTTTCACACGTTCAACCTCAAAGAGGGTCCTTGCACGCACTCCTTGCGACATTTCTCAAACACCTCCAAGTGTTGAGTTCTTTCGAATCTACGCACACCTATGGCAGCAATCCTTCAATACTTGCTTAGATTCACAACTGAGACTCTCCTTAGCATGCACACTCCTTGCATGACCCCTATAACCCGAATTCACTTCTGGGTGAATGAGAACAAGAGTTAGACTATCCAAGCCTTCTGTCAACACACTCCTTGTGGATGACTTCAACTGCACTCCTTGCAGGAATCCTTGCTCAGATAGAGAAACAATTGTAACTCATTTCACTTCCTCTCAGACTTCAATCTCAACACATGAAATCATATACACAGCATAACAGTAAATGCATAACAGGAAGTAATTACTCATGAGTATGTTGTTCAACATACATACACAGAGAACACACACAACTCCATGAATTTGAATTTACTCTTCTATTAATCCAAATAATTATACATGGGTGTTTCTGCACAGTTTTCTGCTTCTCTTCTCCATGCTCTGGATTCTTCTAACTCTTCCTGAATTATGTTACAATGCACAATGAGGGTGTCTATATCCATTTTCCCTCTTTCTTCTAAAACTGTCTAATCTAATATTAAATTCTATCTACCTACATTTATTGCTATAAATGCCTCCATCTACTTCAGACGAGAGCAGGGCGCTTAAGGTCTGATTACATTTTACCAAGGCGCCTTCATTAAATGATCTCATTTATGTTTGGCACATCAACTTCAAAGGAAAATTCAAAAATATTTTGGTTGGGTCTACCCAACTGTCCTTTGTCTTCTGCGTTGGCTCGCTTGACGTGAGGGATGCTCTTGCATCGCAAAATTATAAAAAACCCTTCAAAACAAAAAAACCTAGCCATTGATTTGTTAAAGAAAACTCATTTGTTAAAGACCAAGTGATAGGAGAGAGCCCTCTCTGAGCTGAGCAGGCCAGTACCCAACTCTTAAGTGGTTTGTAGGTTACCTCTGTCGTTTGTTTTATTAGTCGAACAAATTTATAGAGTGCTAACAAGACCCACTAAGAAGAGTGATCCACATAGTGAGAATGCGACGTGCTACCTACTAGGTTGGTCATTCAGTTCTCTAACGTCTCCAGCAAGATATTCTCAAAGGTCGTCGAGTACTACATGTGCGACCTCCTGCTAACTTGGGGTTTGTCATCAATGTCTAGGTGCAGATGCCTGCACATGAAAATTCAACCATTTCCACAAACGAAATATAGACCTGGGATAAGGAATTTGTTAATGTTGATCTAGCCACTTTATTCAACCTGCTGACCAGTGTAATAACATCACGTACAATGTTTTTTCAATCATATTAGAGAACTAGTGTAATAACATCACGTTGTGGCATCACATTTTTTGCATTATGTATCCTGAGACGACCTTGGGAAAGTTTTCTCTAAAATGCTTCTGCATGAAAGAGCGTGTGATGTGAATAAGGCGATTTGTTGACTGAAGTATCTTGAAGAAGTCGCTGCCTATTAACCTGAGTGAAACCTGTTGAATGAAGTTTTTATGAGCACCTTCTCACTTAGAATTGTGAGAATCTGTTGTGTTTTATGTCTTCATATTTTAATTTGAAGAGGAGGTTACTCATGTAATTTTGAGATTTTTTGTGAGCACAATCTCACTTAGAATTGTGAGAATCTGTTGTGTTTTATATATTCAAATTTTAATTTGAAGAGGAGGTTACTCATGTAATTTGGAGAGTTTTTGTGAGCATCGTCTTGTTTTGCAGCCAAGAGTAGTCGTGTTTTGTTGCAAGTTATGACAAAAGAGGAGAGTTGTGTCATTGTTGTGAAATGAAATTGTTGTCCTCCTGTGAAAGTGGCATGAAGTTGTCATTTTGAATGCATGGATATGTTAACTACGACCATCACTGTTATTATGTGTGAGTGATCTCTATTTCATTGTTAATATACTAATTGATCTCTATTATCCCCATTTTGTGGAAAACTAAGGAGATGATGTCTCGAGGCCCTCAGGTTGAAAATATGGAGCGTCGAGAGACTACATGACCAACAATACCCTTTGCACAGATGGAAAAACCACTCACCACCACAAATGGTCACAGGTTTACAGATGGCATCCACCATGCCAGTTGACTTCCAGAAGGCAGTGGGCCTTTCTCCATGAGGTACACGTCAGTATTATGATGAGCATCATTTCAATACCTAAGCCATTTGATTATCTTGTATCTTAGATTTCTATAGATTTCATGATATGTGCTTGGACATTATGCCTTTTTCCCTACTTCACCTTGGTGGTTGACATTGTGCCCTAGTAAGTAGTATTTTTTTGGAATGGGTTTGCTATTGGGAAATCCCTTAATGAGCCATCATATCGTTCCTGACCATACTTACCATTTTCCATCATTATTCCCCTATGTTTCCTTATCTCTTGGGATTTTAGGGTGTATTGACCCAAAATTGGGTTGTCCCTCATTCTATGGGAAGAAGGGGCTAAAGGCCCAGAGGGGTTGGTGTTGGGTAAAATATAAAAGCCATATATGAACCTTCCATATGCTTCGCCCAGGGATTACCCAAGAAAGCAATAAAATGTTTATCTTTGAATAAAAGGGGACCCATAATATAACAAAGAAATGCATGAAAGGTAGATTGAAGGATATGAGGTATCATCACGAGCCGACCTATCACGTCCATGGATATCTAGTGGTATGAAATTGTCATTATCTGGTCACCAAACCAGGGCAGTGACTCTCAGTTGCATGGTTGAGAGAAAGGGGGTCTCATCACGAGCCAACCTTCTCGTTTCCATTAGGCATTTGTGGGTGACATTGCCACCATCTAGTCACCATGCCAAGGCAGTCACCTTCAACCTCTCCATGTGTTATTTTGAAAGAAAATATAAAGAAATAAAGATAAAGGGCAAATGATGGGCTTGGAAAAATTGTGTTGCAGACAAAGGTACCACACACCCTCTACAAAGGCACCCATGAATGAGACACTATGACCCCTAGTATGTCATGAGCCCTATTCCCATTGAGTATTGACCCCATCCACCTCATACACTATACATGGCTTAGAGAGGGACCTCTTGGAGACTCTCCTTGACCTAGGGAAAGACCTACCCAATAGGAAACCTCATCAACCCTCCCATACTTAAGCTTGACAAGTCGCATAGTGTTAATTGTTTGATATAGTAATATTTGATGCACATGATTAGATGGATTATTTATTGATTGGATCCACTTATTGTGATGTTATGACTTGATATCCTTGGAGGGCATGTTCATTGGGCTTTGTAGGACCTAGCTGGTGGACAGTTTTGGGAGAAAAAGCCTAGCTTGGGCTTCCATGGGTCTACAAGCCCATAAGTTGGATGCCAGGGGCCTGCATGCCAAATGAGAGAAATATAACTTGGACAACATTGATGATGACTTGGAAAACCTAGCCCACCCATTGCTTGCCAAACGATTTTCCTGGGAGGGTAAAAACGTCCCATTTTTTAGCATGACGTCATGGCTATGGGGGCTAGGGATTGGTGGTTAGGTGCCACTCATTTGCACTTGAACGTTTTGAGGAGAGGAGGGTCTTCACCATGATGATATCACCTAGATGCTTGACACATGGCCTTGGGTGGCCCTTTCATATTCTCCAACACCAACATCCTCCTCAAAGTGGCAAAACGTCCCCTAAAGGGGTGACATCATCCTAGATTAGGGTTTAATTTGTGCAAAAGATGAAATTTTAAGTGAATTGTTTAATATTATTGTGTTAAGGGGGMAAKATTAKGGTTTTTGACCCCTAATCTTGTGTTTTACTCCTTATTTTKTGGACAAGCTATGTTAGCTAACTTTTGTATAAGTAGAGATCATAAGATCTCATTTTAAATCATAACTCTCMTCTTGAGAGAGGCTTTGGTCTAAAATTTTYGGCCTCYTTGGATWTTTTAGCTCTTGTGCACTTGTGTATGGCTATGGTTGTGAATGGTTAATGGAAGAAGTGGTGCGCTAGCCTTGGAAGGTTATTTTCTAGCTCCTGTGGTGGATTGTMTTAGCATCTCTCTTGATGTTGGTATGGTTTTTACTCTCTTACTATCATTTTACTCAAGTCAATTATTGTTTATACTAGGATCTAGGTGGGAAGTATAAGGGCATACACCCCCACCATAGTCTTCACCAATTTAGTGCTTCATCTCATTGATTAAGGGTTTGCTAAGAGAAGTATAAGGGCATACACCCTCTTAGCTTAAACCCTAGCTTAAAGAAACTTGCCTTAGGGAGTAAAAGAGCTTACACCCCCAAGGAGGTAGCTTCTCTAAGCTCTTTGTGACTCCATTAACCCAATAATAAAGGCACTAGTTATTAAATTTGTTGCATTGGAGAAATAAAATATTGCATTGGCAAACGTGAATTTCGGTCATTTTTACTTCTTACAAAGTGGATTGTTTTCCTTGTGCCTTGGGCACCTCACAACCACTAGGGTGTCCTATTCTAAGGGATACTTGTTGTTTCTGTTACAAAAGTGTATCTTCAGCCATTAGGGCTGCAGAAACCCTAACCTATTTGCTCTAATAACTCTCTTATCAACCATTGGTTTTTGCTCAAAGTTTGCACATTTACTCTCCTTGTCCTAACACACTTTTTGGAAAAGTTTGAGGGGATTATAGAGGCTACTTTTCTTGCAGTAATAAATTGAATGTTACAGTCATAAGGCTGACATAATTTGTTGTAGACAAGTGTTTACAACAACTTTATCTTTTATGCTAAGAGTACTAGTTTTTCACCTTGAGTTTAGCTAGTCAATTGCTAGTTTTTTCTCTTGCATTTTCTACTTGATCTTTAGAATTTATTGAACAACTTATAGTATATTTTTCTTGCTGATATATACTGTAATATATTGTTGCAAATTAGGGACAACAAGCTTAAATTTCTAATCCAACTAACATATACTATTGCAAGGTGTGTTTTCTTGTGTTTTGGGAAGGTACAATCATCCAAAAAAGCACTATACATGTGGGGTAGCCATTACTTGTCTTACAAGGAATCTCTCCATACCCTTCATTCCATTTAGACTTAAACTATAGGGGATTCATTTCCATCCATCTCCATCTCCATCTCAATCCCCCTAGGGTCACCAAGATTGCCTCCCTAGAGTGATCTAGTCACCCTTGAAGTGTGGGAGCTACATCGAGGTGACATTGGGTGTAGGAATCCCAAGTTGTATCACTTTTTCCATGGTTGGGTTGGGATTTTCCCAACCTACAATTTGTGCCATAACAATCTCTATTTGAGATGTGAGGATATCATTGTTGAAGAGGGAAGCCTCCTATAGAGGGAGTCGTTGCTCGAGATTCCATTGCCTTGATTGTTGTTGAAAGAGACACCATGTTGTTGGAGGAGATTCATCATTGTAGGGATGGTTGTGAAGAGTGTTGTTATTTATTCGATTGTTTCAAATTGAAGGAGTCGCCAACATTGAGAAAAAGTGTCCTATCAAACCTGTGATGTGGTGGAACCATCTGCCTGAAGGGAAAACTCGTAGAAGGAGAATGCATAATTGCTTTATACTCTCATGGCTAAGCAAAGGAAGATGTTGATTTCATTTTGTTTTTCCAACAATTAAAGTATTATATTATTTTATTATTATATAATATACAAAAGGATCACAACTGAAATATAGATATTCAGAGAACAATAATATATATCCTCAGGGAAACCCTCAAGGGGGAGAAAATCCTACAAACTTTCCTCGGTATAGATTCCTCCAACATGTACAATGTCATACAATGCTCTTTCACTAAATCAATACCAAAGAGACCCAAACACGAACTTAGAATAGCCTCCTAGATAAGTGCGTACTACTCTCTTGTACTTATATTTAATGAATGATCAAAATGACTTGATATAACCTCTATTTATACTTTAAAATACCTAAAAGACACGACTTATCAATAAACCCTTTCACAATTACAATTAGGAATAACTTATGAAATTACATAAAATCTCAACACTCCCTCTTAATGAGGAAGGTATTCTATTAGGAACAGACTCTAACAATGTCGCCATCCACACGAGCTCATGACCATTGACTATTGGACACATGAATCTATACATCACAGGAAATCCATAGTGACTTCACAACATGCATCCAGGGCTGCTGGGTAGCTCTCCAATAGCTACAACATGTCATCATGAGACTACCCAGTTTCCCGTGGAAAACTCAGATATCTTATGCATGACATCCAGTACCCTGCGATAACATATGTACCTCGTCTCTTCAACATGGATCCAGATCCGGTGGGTATCTCTCCAATAGCTACAACATATCATCATGACATCCACTACCTTGCGATAACATATGAATCCATCACTCCCTCTGAAGAGGGACTACGTCGAGACTGTCCCTGAAGTAATCAAATTTCTTCCTTGACAATAGCTTTGTCATCACATCAACAACCTGCTCATCGGTAGCCACATATTGGAGCCTCATTGCTCCCTTCTACACCATATCCAATCAAGTGAACACATGTGGGGTTCACAATTACAATTAGGAATAACTTATGAAATTACATAAAATCTCAACACTCCCTCTTAATGAGGAAGGTATTCTATCAGGAACAGACTCTAACATTGTCGCCATCCACACAAGCTCATGACCATTGACTATTGGACACACGAATCTATACATCACAGGAAATCCATAGTGACTTCACAACATGCATCTAGGGCTATTGGGTAGCTCTCCAATAGCTACAACATGTCATCATGAGACTATCCAGTTTCCCGTGGAAAACTCATATATCTTATGTATGACATCCAGTACCCTATGATAACATATGTACCTCGTCTCTTCAACATGGATCCAGGGCCGGTGGGTATCTCTCTAATAGCTACAACATATCATCATGACATTCACTACCTTGCGATAACATCTGAATCTGTTGGCGACGGAATTCACTCCTGAATTGCAGCAGGAGCAGAGCCCGATGCCCATCAGTTTATGTCACGATTTGTGTATGAAAGGGGTGATCGAATGGAAGTAAACTCGGATGATATTGTTTCAATTCCGAAACTAGGCCAAGCATGCATGGGTAGGTAAGGTCTTGGACATACTTCAGACAGTGAGTTGTAGTAAGGGTGAGTAGGGGGAAGAGTTGTATCAGAGAGATGCAAAGGTCTGTTGTCAACATCAGGTTTCTAGCAAACTGTAGGAGAATGCATTTAAATGCGAGATCTTCTTACATTCAAATGCAGAAAACCAGAGAATACAATAGTGCCACAATAAATCCTTTATCATAACACAACTGCAATAATTCATGTGAATCAATCAATCGTGAACTCCCTCAGTATGAGATGAAAACTAGATGGAATAAGAAAATTGTCTTTCATTAAACAAGAAATCTTACCTACAGATGCATAACCAGGAAAATAGAGTGCCTGTTAAAACATTACAATCAGGAGCTTCGCTCTACCATTGATCACTTGAAAAATATCAAAACTAAGTATATATACTCCTAAGCATTTGCCCATCAGAGGCCTACTTGAATTTCGGGATGAGGAGTCTCTTCAATCAAATCGGGCCTGCACTTCTCTGTCATACACCACCTTAATTTTGCATGGCTCGCGCCAAGGGGTAGTTGGGCCCTTAAATGCTAAATTTGCATGCGCAGGGTTCCCTGGCGAGTCGAGGACTCGGCATGGCTTCCATGAAAAGAACCAGTACAGAAGACCATCTCGGGCAGGCTTTCGGCCGGGACACCCATACTTTGCAATTAATGAGTGAGGGGAGGTTTCAACCACCCTCTTTCTTCTTCATTCATTCCCAGTAGGAATCAGGGTCTGGATTACGTCGAATCCGCATCTAGAGAACACAATGACCCCTTCGAAAACTTAACTCGGACCTTTTGGCCTACACTTTGTACAGTCCTTTTTTCTTTCTCAAGTGACCACGGGCTGTGACCCTACGTTTATCCTCCAGAGTGCTTTCGGCATTTTGGGGTTCATGGATATGAAGGAGCAAGTCTTCTTTCTTCAAAATCACGATGGGATAAATGTCGGGAGGACCTAATCGCACACCATGTTTTCATCCAGGATGAACGGACAAGATCACTCTCGGCGCTTTGGGGCCCATCTCGTCAAATGGTAAATATTAGCGCCCCTCCTTTAGACCTGCTCCTCTGTGACCAGGCGCCAAAACCATGGGCCTAATTCTGGACGCTTTCGGCGTTTCGGGGTTCATGGGTAGGAAAGAGCGGGTCTTCTTTCTTCGAAATCGCGATGGGAGAAATGTTGGGAGGTCCTAACGATCGCCACGCGTCCCCCCATTGATCTGACGGTTCTGAACTGATTCAGCAATACTGCGGGCCCGGGTCTGAGACGTCTTCGATGCTTCGCGCTTCGGGGATATGAGAGAGTCGTTCCTTATGCTTTGAAATCACGATGGGAAAAAAGGTGAAGAACCTAATCGCGTGCCACGTGTTCCTTGAGGATGAATGGCTAAGATCTCTCTTAGCGCTTTTGGGACCCATCTTGCCAAACGATAAACATTAGCGCCCCTCCTTTAGGCATGCTCCTCTGTGACCAGGCGCCAAAACCATGGGCCTAATCCTGGGCACTTTCGACGTTTCAGGATTCGAGGTTTCGAGAGGTGAAATGACGAGGTGAGCTTACCCCTCGAACTCCCGAATGTCGACGTGACACAGATGTGCGACGCACGTCCTTTAGATGAATGGCCTAGATAGTATTCGCTATTATAAAGGGGGCTTCCCCTGTTTACAGGCTCGGCTTGATGTGACCTGGGGCTAGGACCGTGGGCTCGGCTCCAAAGGTGCTTCCGGCGTTTCGGCGATTTCAGCTATAGAGAATGGGAGGCTCCTTGTATCCCGAAACACCGATCCCCGATACGCCGACTGGCCGCCACCTGTCCCAATTGGATCAGACGACCCGTATTTTTTTTGAACTATGGGCGCTACCCTTCGTGCTAAATCCTGGGCAACTTGACAACCTCGAAAACCTGATGACCATTGATTTGCTTTGCAGCTAAATCTTGGCGGATAACAACCAACACTTTGCCCGCTCGCTTGACTTGCAACTGGAAAAGGGACTCTCCTATGCTGTGCTCGAGTGCTTCCCATGCTACCTGCAAGCCTGGGTACCTTTGTGTCCAAGACAAAAATTGTCGCTAATATTAGGCTCCATGGGGGATAGAGTCGTCCCTGTGATGCTCTAAGAACTCATTCTACAGCTTCAGTGCCTTGTTGTTGGGCTATGGAGTCAGGCTCAAAACATCCCACTGCTGAAAATACAGGCCGAAAAATAAAAGCAACAAAATAAAGATACATGCTCAAAGGAGCTTATTTATATACAATCCTAAACTAATAAAACACTTTACATGGGGCTAGGTGAAAGAAGACTTCCACCATAGCCAATCAAGTAACTTCCTGAAGGGAAGCTCTTTCTTTCTGTCGATGATCACCAGCAGATGGAATAACCGTGATAGCAGAACGACTACACTCTTCAACTTCTCCTCACAGGGTGAAGTTGATATGGAATAGGGCGGCTCCAAGGCATAAAGGACATGCCACTCCATGTACTCACTGACAGGATCATATAATGAGTGGAAAACCCTGTTAAAAGGGTAGCAGCAGGCCTGCTCTGCTCCACAGCTACTCCTACATGGTTGAACTTCATGAGTCTGCATAGGTGAATGGGCGGGCTCCAGACAGGAAGTCACCTGTTCCACTGGTTCTTTCTGCTCTTCTTCTTGGCTCTCCCCCAGGTCTGATTCATATTCATCATAAATAGGGACCATGGGGTGGTTCTTCTTGCTGACTGGATCTTCAATATCTTTATAGTGATCAAATGTAGGATAAGCTTGCTGCTCATCATCACTATAATATACATAAAAAGGGGGGTTTCCTTCATTGATATGATCCTCCTCCAGAACAGTGATCCCATAAAAAAATTCTGTTATAGGGATAGTGGGACCTGCTGGTTCTGGATGCTCATACATAATCTTTTTCTCTTTAATCCCAGATAAAAATATATCGTGAGAAACCCCCTGGAGCAAAAGAGAAGAATCCTCTTCCACAACTAACCCCTCTTTTAAAAAGAGAGGGTCTTCGTCATCATGAGCAGAGCTTCTAGGAACATCTGCTTCAACCCGATATCCAGGTGACTCATCTACCATGGACCACATTTGCTCTATAAACTCACAATTCCCACAAGAGGCATGTTGATCATTATGAATATCTAAAAGAATAGAGGCATCTGATATAATGTCAGATGCTTCCATTCTAGGGCTAACACAATTAATATCATTCAACACCCCTATATTTTCCTGGAAAATGCTTTCCTCCATAGTAAAAGATTCATCATGGACCTGGTCTTCAGGGCTAGCAGAGGCTTCATGAAGCAAAGAAAACTCCTCACAACAGTTTTCATACAAACAATCAGCTGGAAATTAATCTTTACAAAATTAATTGAAAGCTGTATGAAAACATGGTAAAGAGCGGATGCTTGCAATGGGAAGAGACCGACACCATTCAAGAGAAACTCCCTTCAATGAATACCTAAAGAGCTTAATCTGGGCATCTTCATGCATGATATTAAGTCGATGAATAACCTCATGAAAGTCTAGTAAATGCTCAACTGGTACCTCCCAACTCTTTGCGTGAAATTCAGGGAGGAAATTTTCCCATGTGTCTCTATCAGGAAGTGCATTAGGAAAACCAACTACCTGAGAAAAGTCACAGAAAGCAAACCTTTGAGCCAGAATTTTCTCCATATCGTACCAGTGGAGTCGCCAATCGATCCTCGAATCATGGAGTCTCCAGGTGAAAGATGCGCAGCTTCAAATGTGCCTGGTCCTTGTTCACCATCAAAGGCCAGATCTTAACGTTGTCGTTACCCCAGGAAGCTTCTCAGGCTAAGAAAGAAGCCGCTGAAACCTTCTCGAGAATGCTCCCCTGGGTTATCTTTCAGGTGTGCCAACAGTAGCCACGGCTGAAACAGTGAAGTGGAAACAATGGAGTCGCCACAATGGAGTCGCCAGGTGCACAGTAGCAATCTTGATCATTCTGATATCTGATGCACCTTTAGAATCAGTTAATCATTGTCGTTCAATCCCGGGGAAAATTTTCAACTTCGTCCCCGGCAACGGCACCAGAAATGTTGGTGACGGAAGTCATTCCTGGATTGCAGCAGGAGCATAGCCCGACGCCCATCAGTTTATGTCACGATTTTTGTATGAAAGGGGTTATCGAATGGAAGTAAACTCGGACGATATTGTTTCAATTCCGAAACTAGGCCAGGCATGCATGGGTAGGTGAGGTCTTGGACATACTTCAGACAGTGAGTTGTAGTAAGGGTGAGTAGGGGGAAGAATTGTATCAGAGAGATGCAAAGGTCTTTTGTCAACATCAGGTTTCTAGCAGACTGTAGGAGAATGCATTTAAACGCGAGATCTTCTTACATTCAAACGCAGAAAACCAGAGAATACAATAGTGCCACGATAAATCCTTTATCATAACACAACTGCAATAATTCATGTGAATCAATCAATCATGAAATCCCTCAGTATGAGATGAAAACTAGATGGAATAAGAAAACTGTCTTTCATTAAACAAGAAATCTTACCTACAGATGCATAACCAGGAAACTAGAGTGTCTATTAAAACATTACAATCGGGAGCTTCGCTCTACCATCGATCACTTGAAAAATATCAAAACTAAGTATATATACTCCTAAGCATTTTCCCAACAAAGGCCTACTGGACTTTCAGGACGAGGAGTCTCTTCAATCAAATCGGTCCTGCACTTCTTTGTCATACACCACCTTAATTTTGCATGGCTCGCGCCAGGGGGTAGTTGGGCCCTTAAATGTTGAATTTGCGTGCGCAGGCTTCCCTGGTGAGTCGAGGACTCGGCGTGGCTTCCATGAAAAGAACCAGTACAGAAGACCATCTCAGGCAAGATTTTGACCGGGACACCCATACTTTGCAATTAATGAGTGACGGGAGGTTTCAACCACCCTCTTTCTTCTTCATTCATTCCCAGCAGGAATCGGGGTCTGGATTACGTCGAACCGGCATCTAGAGAACACAATGCCCCCTTCTGAAAATTAACTCAGCTCTTTTGGCCTCCCCTTTGTACAATCCTTTTTTCTTTCTCAAGTGACCATGGGCCATGACCCTATGTCTATCCTCCAGAGTGCTTTCGACGTTTCGAGGTTCGTGGATATGAAGGAGCAAGTCTTCTTTCTTCAAAATCGCGATGGGCGAAATGCCGGGAGGACCTAATCGCACACCACGTGTTCATCCAGGATGAACGAACAAGATCACTCTCGGTGCTTTGGGGCCCGTCTCGTCAAATGATAAATATTAGCGCCCCTCCTTTAGACCTGCTCCTCTATGACCAGGCGCCAAAACCATGGGCCTAATTCTGGGCGTTTTCGACGTTTCAGGGTTCGTGGGTAGGAAAGAGAGGGTCTTCTTTCTTCGAAATCATGATGGGCGAAATGTCGAGAGGTCCTAATGATCACCACGCGTCCCCCCATTGATTTGACGGTTCTGAACTAATTCAGTAATACTGTGGGCCCGGGTCCGAGACGTCTTCGATGCTTTGCGCTTCAGGGATATGAGAGAGTCGTTCCTTATGCTTTGAAATCATGATGGGAAAAAAGAAAAAGAACCTAATCGTGTGCCACGTGTTCCTTGAGGATGAATGGCTAAGATCGCTCTCAGCGCTTTTGGGACCCGTCTTGCCAAACGATAAACATTAGCGCCCCTCCTTTAGGCCTTCTCCTCTATGACCAGGCGCCAAAACCATGGGCCTAATCCTGGGCGCTTTCGGCATTTTGGGATTTGAGGTTTCGAGAGGTGAAATGACGAGGTGAGCTTACCCCTCGAATTACCAAATGTCGACGTGACACGGATGTGCACTGCGCGTCCTTTGGATGAACGGCCCAGATAGTATTCACTATTATAAAGGGGGCTTCCCCCGTTTACAGGCTCAGCTTGATGTGACCTGGGGCTAGGACCGTGGGCTCGGCTCCAAAGGTGCTTCCGGCGTTTCATCAATTTCAGCTATAGATAATGGGAGGATCCTTATATCCCGAAACACTGATCCCCGATACGCCGACTAGCCACCACCTGTCCCAATTGGATCAGACGACCTGGATTTGCCTTGAACTATGGGCACTACCCTTCGTGCTAAATCCCAGGAAAATTGACAGCCCCAAAAACCCGATGACCATTGATTTTCTTTGCAGCTGAATCTCGGTGGCTAACAACCAACACTTTGCCCGCTCGGTTGACTTGCAACTGGAAAAGGGATTCTCTCGTGCTGCGCTCGAGCGCTTCCCATGCTACCTGTAGGCCTAGGTACCTTTTTTCCCAAGACAAAAATTGTCGCTAATAGAATCCATCACTCCCTCTAAAGAGGGACTACGTCGAGCCTATCCCTGAAGTACTCGAATTTCGTCCTTGACAATAGCTTTGTCATCACATCAACAACCTGCTCATCGGTAGCCACATATTGGAGCCTCATTGCTCCCTTCTACACCATATCCATGATATAGTGATACATGATTTCGATATGCTTTGACCTATCATGAAACACCAGGTTCTCTGACAAATTTATACAACTCTAGTTGTCACATAAGATGCAAGTCACCTCCATCACAATATCAAATAATCCAGTCAACAATTTTTGAATCCACACTACTTCACAACTTGTTTCACATGCTGCCACATTCTCTGCCTCAGCCGTACTGAGTGTTACACATGATTTCTTCTTACTAATCCATGAAATCATACCGGATGCCAAAGTGAAGCAACATTGTAAGGTATCTAGAGAGGTAGTGGGGGGGTCATTCAATGTAAGGTGGACTAGGTCCACTATATTATTAAATAAGGCCCACTATGGTAGTTAGATATAATAAATGGGTAGTTAGATATAATAAATGTAAGAGGACTTCTT
>JZKD02S2444891.1:11060-21606 GCA_000966675.3 Picea glauca | reverse complement strand
TATTTTACAAGATGTTCCTGAGCTCTCCCCAGCTCTACATGCATTCTATCTACATGTATTTCTTCTCTCTCTCAAAACGAGATCTCCCTATCTCTTTTACCTGAGGTGCTCTCAGTGCTTCCCTCCAGGATTTACCTACTCTAATTAATTACAATGAATGGGGTTGTCTAGTCCAGAATCGGACCTAGATCTCAGCCAATCTACAATAAAGGCCGATCCTATCTAATGCCTGTGCAAAGGCATGGCTTTCCTGGCTCAACAGCCTAATCACATTAAATTACATTCAATACAAATTCAAAATGAGGTTGCGCCTCCTTTTCAGCACATGAATGAGTGTGCGCTGACGTGGTTGACTGGTTGGCATGGAGAGATGCTCCTGCATCATAACACCACACATCACAATCTGCAACCCCAACAACCACCTATGTATGGCATACCTCAATTTCCGCAGGTATATGGAGGACCCCCTTATTATCCTCCTCCCCCTTCTCAACATCCATACCCTGTTGCCCCCCCTCCACCCATAAGTGGACCCCCGTTGGCACCCGCAATACACCCTATCCAACCAAGTTCAGGTATTCCCTTTACCTCAACTTATACCCTAAGCACTAGCGAAAGCGCCATGCCTTCCTATGTACCTTATGGATCATTGCACAACATAATCCATACTTTCCATTCCCTGGCCCTCCATAGCCCATGGCTCCACCACAAGGACACCCACACGCTGGGGTTAATTTTGTTCAGCCTTATCCCATTCAGCAATATCAAAATTTTGAACAACTAAATACGGAAAATCTGACCCATCAGTCGAATAATGCCAAAACGAAATGCAAAAAACGGAACAATAATAATCCAGGGCAAGGAGGGAATCACCCCCAACAAAACCAACATGTTGGGGGCCACCATAACTCTCAAGGGGGAAATAATAAAAAATGCCAAGGGAAAAATAACAACAACCTTCGTAATAACTTCCCTTGTGCCCTCTGTGGTGAGTTTGGTCACTATACTCACCACTTCCCCCAAATCACTAACTTTAAATGGATGAAATACTCTATGAATGGACCACATCCTCTAGCACCGCTTGCCCCTCAGAAGGCCCCACAACAATATGTGCAGCAACCACCCCCAGTCATGTTGCAAAACCCTATTCCACACCAAGGGGTGATGAACACCCAACAAGACATGTAGCCTGCCCCACCACAGATGGGATAGTATCCCAATCTGGGCAATCCTACATATCACACTATCCTCCTCACTAGTAAGGAAGAAGTCCTTATACAAACGCGCAATCGTCAATACAGTGCAGCCTCGGAGTCTGCTCCCAATCATAGTTGGACACCCTTTGATGATTCCCCACCCTAATACTGAAACGCCCTTTCGTATTCCTCGCATCCCATTGCGAAGGAATGTTCACAACCCTCAGGCTAGGGCGGCTCACAATTACAGTCTAGTCGATGACTTGGCTCAATCACCTGTTGCCATGTCAGTCTTAGAAGTCCTTCAAACTCATCCCACTCAGCGAAAATCATTACTTTCTTCCCTAGGGGAAGTCGACCCCATTGATACCCAACTCATCACATTTGATCTCGATAGCGGAGAACCTCGTCTCCCCACTCTTATCGCTTTTCAAATATCGGTTAAAATCTAGAACATTACAGTTCATCAATGCATCATTGATGAAGGTGCATCCACATGCATCATGTCCAAATCCATATGGGAGAAACTGAGTTACCCTGAAATCATACCATCTTCCATTACCTTAAGATCTTATGACAGACGACCATCTTCCCCCAAAGGGATCTTCTAGAATGTCCCTGTTGAACTCGGGGGAAAAACCATTCTTATTGACATTGAGGTTATCGATGCCCCACTCAATTACATTATCTTGTTCATTCATAGCTACATGGATGCTATGAAGGCAGTTGCCTCTTCCATGTTTCAAACCATTATGTTTCCCCATAATAGGAAGATTATTACCATCGATCAGGTTTCACATTATGAGCCTAACCCTTCTGCCAACATCGATAACATCCTTCCTTTCATGCACACTAATCCCGATACTTACCCACTCATTGATATGGGCCCCGGAATTTTCAAAGACCCATCCTTGTTAGGTACATACCATGGAGAACCACCGCTCATCCATCCTCTCGCACAGGTATGTGTCGTCTCATCCAGTGGAACTGAAAATGGAGATACCCTTCCTCCCAATGAGGCCTCTCTTATGCCTAATGTCCCACTCGTTGCAGAGCTTCTTCCTCAGGAATTACCTAAAAACCCTCCAGCTTCAACTGTTCTTGATTTCACCTTACCCCAAGGTCACATCCCAGTTTGGGAAACAATCCCCCAAGACCTTACTCAAATCCCCTTCTTTTACCCTCCACCAAGCATACAAGCTTTCCAAGTAGCCACAACACTTACCCTTCCCAATATGGTACTGGAAATCCCAGTATGGTATCTACATCCACCAGCCATGGTCCCTCAACCATCCCTCCCTCCAAAAACTAAAGGAATCCTGATGCAAATTCCAATACCTACTCCCACCGCACCACCCGCACCCCCACCCACTAGCACCACTGCTACTATTGGGGGTAGACGAAAGAAGAAAGAGCCCACTGCTCCTTTACCCCCACATGTACAACCTCCTTGTGCATTGTGCGAGAAAGACAGACACCCCACCAACAAATGCCCATCTCTACTAGAGCTATGCAATCTAATTCAACTCCCTTGAGCACCACCACCGCTCGTCGCTTCATCAAGTACTGTCATTGTCTCCCCTAACACCAATATCAAAGGACTCCGAACCAAATTTGCATGTGCCATCTGTTTAGAATATGGCCATTACACACACCATTGTCCAGCATTACCTCAATTCCAACATATGCTAACGGCAGTACGCCATAGATTTTAGCATGAACCCACTCCATCCACGTCACCTCAAACACCTCTTACCAACATCCATTATGTCATGACCTCAATCAATGAACATATGAGATGCCTTTGCTCTCTCTGTAACTCACTAGACCATTTTACCTACCAGTGTCCCACGATTATTGAATACAGGCATCAACAAATGGCCCTAATTCAAAATCCTCCTATCATCGCACCACCATCGACGTCAGGTATTCCCCCTACTCCCTCTCTCGATGTTGTTTATATATTCTCCCCTGAACCAGAGGGACTCCCTACCCCTCCATGGTTCCTCTATAGCCTAGAGGAGGATTTAACCCCAAACTCTCCCAATTCTCTGTGGTTCATGGATAGTCTTGAGGAAGATTTACCTCCAAATCCTCCCAACTCTCTAGTTTATCTCCCCACGGAAATTTTATGCCCGAGTACCATTTTCAACCCACCATATCTTGATATTTGGTTTATTTCGAGTGAACCATCGCAACCCCCTTGCATCACCCCACCTACCCCTTCTCCATTAGAAGACAACCACATAGTAACAGTCACAACCATTACCCTTTTGGATCCCTTATATTTTCGACAGTTCCATTGTGATGAGGACATCCTCGAAGAGTTAAATACCCTCGATTTCCCATGGGATACATTCCACCACAGAGCGCTCTTTCTTTCCCAGGAAGCCTTCATGCCTCCTAACCAAAACCCCATATACACAGTTGAAACCAAATATTTTCTCCCATCTGGGCACATAGATTGGTTCAATAGCCCTATCCCTGCCCCTGACGCTTTTGAAGAAGGCAATATGGCCAATATCTCCTCAACCATCAAAATTGATATTTCCATCAAATCTGGAGTCATAGAGGAAATCACCATTGGTGCCGCATGCACCCCTAAAGAAATCACCGCCTACAAAGCCCTCTTCTAGGAATACCGTGACATTTTTGCCTAGTCATACATAGAGAGGCCTGGTCTTGATCCTTCTATTGTCGAACATCATATAGACATGTGGCCAGATATCACACCTATCCACCAAAAGCAGCGTTCGCTACACCCATCCAAAGAAGTGGCCATCAAGGTCGAGATTGACAAGTTACGCGTTGCAAGGTTCATCTACCCCATCGCCTGTACGTCATGGGTCTCCAACCCTATCCCTATTAACAAAAAATAGGGCACCATCTATGTCTTCACAGACTTTCGCGATATCAATCACGCTTGTCCCAAAGAAAACTTTCCAACACCCTTTATTGACCAAATTATCGATGATTGCGCCGGTCACGAGGCTTTTTCCTTCGTGGATGGTTTCTCTGGCTACAACCAAATTCAAATTCACACAGTTGATCAATACAAAACCACATTCACTACCCCTTGGGGCACTTTTGCGTATCGTTTCATGCCTTTTGGCCTCAAGAATTCTAGTGCCACTTTCCAACGCACCATGACATACATATTTCATGATCTGGCTCATATCATCCTGGCATACTTGGACGACCTCATAGCTCGATCCAATAAACACACTCAACATCTCGATGATTTACGAATCATCTTCCATAGGTGTTATCAATACAACATCCGCTTGATCCCCCTCAAGTGCATGTTCTGCGTCACTATTGGATGCCTCCTTGGGTTCATCGTTTCCCAATGTGGTATTACCTTGGACCCCCTCAAAGTCCAAGTCATCATAGAAATTCCCCCTCCTAGGAATTTGCGCCAATTGCAGAGCCTACAAGGAAAAGATAATTTTTTACAGCGCTTTGTCCCAGATTACGCCACCCGTGCACACGACTTCCTTCGCTTACTACACCACGACATCCCATTCCACTGGGATTAACATGCTCAGAGCACTTTTGATGACCTTAAAGCATCACTCTCCAATGCCCCTTTGATTATTCCACCCGACTATAACCACGACTATATCCTCTACATATCAGCCTCAGTTTTCTCAGTAGAAGGAGTTCTCATCCAAATAGGGGATGATGATCGTGAGCATGTCATTTACTACATTAGTAAAAACCTTTCCGGGACACCCTTGAAATACAATCACGAAAAGAAACTAGCCCTTGCAGTGGTCCTCGCTGTCCAGAAATTGCTCCATTACATTCTTCTTCAAACTACCAAAGTCGTTGCAGATTCCAACCCCATGCAATACTTGCTCAGTCGTCAGCAAATTAACGGAAAATTTTCTCGATGGATCGTCATCCTTCAGGAGTACGACCTCAAATTTTCCACACCCAAGAGCAAGAAATCTCTCGTCCTTGCCGAAATCATCATGGATTTTCCCTCCGCTACTACCAGTACCCCCGTCAATACCAATTTCCCCGACGAACATCTCTTTTACATCCCCTCAGATGATCCCTGGTACGACGATCTTCTCGTCTACCTATGAACCCAGAAATTTGGAAACCATCTCTCCCGAGACGATCATCGATGTATTCATCACCAGGATCCCCGCTACCTCCTCATCGGTGACATATTATATCGGTGAGGGGTCGACATAGCGCTCCGTTGATGTTTGACTATTGATGAGGCCGATTGAGTCTTGAATGACTGCCACAGCGGCGCGTGTGGGGGCCACCTCTCAGGGATGTCCACCGCTCAGAAAATCATTCGAGATGATTACTTTTGGCCTACATTGTTTCACGATTGCATCCAGGCTGTGAAGCTATGTGACAAATGTCAGCTTTACGCCAACAAAACACGATCACCACCTGCTCTCCTACACCCAGTTATTATTGTCGGCCCATTTTGCAAATGGGGCATAGACTTCATGACTTGCAACCCTCCATCCAACAATGGACATAAATACATCGTCATTGCAGTTAATTACTTCACCAAGTGGGTTGAAGCCATGCCTACCTTCAATAACACTGCTGACACTGCAGCGCATTTTTTCTTTAACCACATCATGTCCCGCTTTAGAGTACCACTACAACTAGTATCTGATCATGGGAAACATTTTGAGAATGATATTTTCGTCGAACTTTCATCCAGGTTAGGCTTCTCCCATGAGTTCGCCTCCCCATATTACCCTTAGTCAAATGGACAGGTCGAAGCAGTCAACAAATTCCTCAAAACCATGTTGCAGTGCACGGTTAACAAACATAAGACCAATTGGCATCATATGTTATTTTTTGCGCTATGGGCTTATCGCATGGCAGTTAAAACTGCCACTGGTTTCACACCATTTCATCTAGTCCATGAGGTAGAGGTCACTCTTCCCATCAAGTGCGAAATTTCCACCTTACGCATCGCTATTGAGCTATTACCTGACACTGCTCCAATGGAGCAGTGTTTGCTGAACTTAGAGTCCCTGGATGAGGATCGTTGATCTTCATTACAAAAAAATAAGGCAGCCAAAAAATGGTCAAAGGCCACCTTTGATCACCATGTAAACCTTCACTCATTCAACGAAGGCGACCTCGTCCTTTCTTACGATATCGCTCACGACACCCTCGGCCATGGAAAATTCAAGTCACTTTGGCATGGACCTTACATCATAAAACATTGCCTCACTAAAGGTTCATACATCTTGGCCTCTCCCTAAGGCCACCCTCTCAAAGAACCCATCAACGGGTTGTACTTAAAGAAATTTTATGCCTAAGCGTAGCCATTCTACACTAGGATTTTCTTTTTTCATATGCTTTTTTAGAGTTTTTAATCTTCTTTCCACATACCTTGCGTCTAATTTACCATTTTTGTTATTGACATATGTCTCTTCCATCGGCCTACCACATCGGTTACACCGACAGAGCTATTCGTTGGACACAGAATATCGCTTCGGCTGCTTGGGCCCTCTATTCCCCCTCACATGAACTGCTCAACTCCAGCAGCATATTTTTGGGCTCAGCAACCAACAACCAATCATAATACACTGTCATCATTGGTCTCCTCATCAAGGCTAGCCACCATCATATTCGTCACCTTAGCGTCTTACTAGATTCCCAACTTGTCGTCCTCCAGCTCAACAATGTGTACCGTGTCCGCGATCCTTGCCTCTTTTGCAAATACCTGCAAGTTAGACTTTTATCTCGACATTTTGATTCCATTACATTTACAAATATTCCAAGACAACTTAATCAAATAGCAGATAACATGGCTAACCTAGTGTTAGATTGGCATTTATCACATCAAGCTACCAATACGCATACATCAAACATCAATAATCTGCCACAGCATATAAATTAGACATCATCAACAAAAAACATAACACACATGTGAACATCACAAAGATCCCAAAATGTATATGCATATATATATCGGTCAAATGTGCCATCAAAATGTTTACAAAAAATATAGTACATATACAACATCCGTAGGCCAGTGAACCACCTCGCTCCTATCGATAAAAAACTGGTGTCACCACACCAAGTAGGCTCGTAAGCCTATATAACTACCAAAAAAATACAAAACTACATATAGAGACACTCATGGTACCTCTAGAGCACCACCACCTGGCCCTCTCTCGGGAGGCGGTACCCCCCCAGCTATCGGTCCCTCCAGACCTAGGGGACACCACCCAATCATCACAGCACCTACTACAGCTGCTCTTCGGACCATGGTCTACCACACCAATGGCACACCCATGCACTATTCTAGGACTCCCTCGTCCTGGATCTGTGACCACATGCCCTCGGGCACTCCCTGGAGCACCGCCTCCAAGCAGCGGAAAATATCCTCAAACTCTCCCCCAGCCTTGGTCGGAGGAGCATGTGACGGCCCTACACCAGGGTCATCAAAGAGGTGTCTCCTAGTCGCTCTCTCCTCATCCATGGGTCTCGCCTCAGCATCCTCCCGTCGTCGCCTCTCTCCTGCCCGTGGCTCTCCCCACGGAGGTCTCATCGGCCCCTGACGAGATGGCACTCTAACCATCTCAACCTCATGCCCACAAGGTCCCATATATGCACATACAAAAAACAAATGATAGCATCAGCATCCACCCATACATAAAAATATACATGCTATACTATCTAAAAAATAAAAATATCACATCATACCTTTGTGGTTGAACACCTCTCCTGGGGGTAACACCATCTTCGGATCATCCTGTAAGTCCACCCTGAAATATGGTTATTGTAGTATGATCTATGGCATCTAACGCCACACCTGTTCAGCCTTGGCCGTGAAATAGTGGCCACCCTCCCTGCCACCGTGACGAATCAAAATTGTCGCCCATCGCCTCAGTCGCGGCTCTCGCACACCAGGTGCACCCAACAACACTCTCAGGCGCAACATAGGCACCCTCACCAGAATCCTGCCACCTACACAATCATATTCCCCGGGCCACTTTCCACTCTCATCCCTCGAGGGGCATTTTTTTTATCATACTCACACTCAGGTAGGCATGCTCACATTCACATCTTGTTGAATAACTATTAAATGTTCTTTATCTTCAGATATTTTTCACGTCAAGTATTCGGTTTTCATGTGTGCAGGTACTTGGTCATCCCCCATCTGCACTACCCTTTCAGGTATATCATCGATACTGGCATGCAGTCATTCCCTCTGAATATCATTTGCATCTCCAGTAACACCCTCTGACATTTACCTGTAGGGTTCATATGTTTGGCTCTGTAGTACCGTCACCTCCACTGCATTTTGGTACTATCACCCGGTAGCACTCTTCCCCACATGAGTTGTCCCATTCATAGTCCCCCTTGTCATTTTGACACTCATGCTGCTTTTACCCTTTAGATATGGGAGTCATGTTAGTCTTATGCATTTTTCAAGAACTAGCCACATACTCCTTCTCCTCATTTTTCCAACTTACCCAATGGACTCTCAGGTTCCCTCATCATGGTTCTATGTTGATTGCACTCTCGTAGTATCATTCACCATCCATTTCATCCACTATCAGTTTTCCCATCTGCAAATTGTCCCCCATACATTTCCCTAATACAGAAACCTGCCTATGGGGCCCTAACCCTCCACTTATTTTTCCAAGCACCTTGCACCATCATCAGGCCAAGCCATCTTACACTGGGGCACCCGTTTCTATATCTGTACAGCTCTCCCAACTTATTTTTTATTCTTGTGGTAATTATACAAACCCTTTTTTTTCATTTTCATATCTTTTTGTTGTCGCCTTTAGCGACCTTCCTTTTCTTGGAAAAGCAACCCTTGTCACCCTTGTTTGGGACATTTTTTTTCACTTCCTGACATCAATGACATTATCCATAAACCTCGAGTATCCTACAGCCCATACACCTTTTTTATCTTTGTGCTTATCCATTTTGTCACACCTCCGACACAATTTACCTTCATCTAACTGTCCCCCTGACACTAGAATCAGTTTCATGGTTGTTGCCACTTTACATCTCCCCCCAACCAAAGGCAGTCTTAAGTCTCACTACTCCTAGACTTCGTCCATGTTACTCATCAGTTCTTGATTTTTTCCAAGTGGATTTCATGAAGCCCTCCGCTTCTCAAAGTCATGTCTCCCTCTCTGTCGACATCAACACAGTTCCCAACAGGGAAACAGTATCTTGACTCTCATTACCTTTACAATGAGCAGTCTCGGATGGAATAGAGAGAACCATCATTTCTCTTTGATGTCATTGACCCCCACCACATTCGATTTCAACACTTTCTCATGCTGCGGTGGGTCTTATTTTACGACTAGTGCAGTTATTTTTTATATTTGTCGAAGACCTCTGAACATTGTTAGGCCATCAACGCTTGCAAATCCTCGATACTTCCTCTAAGTATCATCACCTCTTTTCAGAGTTTATTCACCATCAGAATTTTCCTCTGTTATTATCAAAACACCCCTGAGGGAACTACGGTCATCTACACCAACACACAACTTCAGTTACTGTACTACACATTTTTGAGTTACATAATAGGAGCATGGGGCATGCCCACCTCGTTTGTACACAATTTATTTTTACACCTTGTGAGAGGTTGGGTCCTACAGGTTCCCCTCTCCCTCCAATGGGTCACTCTTGATACTCTCATTATCGCTCTTTCTTACAATGGCACTCTCAGTAGAAGAAACATTGATGAATTTCAGCTATACGTATGCTCCTAACCTCATACATCAAGGGGTATCTATTATCACTGAAATTTCTTCCGCAAATGGTTACAGGAATCCAGCATCTTCAAAAAGCTATTAGTTCACCCATGGACCAAAAATGACCAAAAATGCATTTCAAAAAATTCCAAAACTATACAACCATCAATAAAATCATCATGCGCTAAGACTACACAAGGAGCACACACACATGCACCATTCAGAAATGTAGGAAAAGTGCACATGCGTATGATGCTCTACTGTGGATGCAAAAAACCGTGCATCCCTCAAAATGGTGCATTTATGATATTGGTCAGCCCCCCACCCACTTCTGGTTCAGCTTCCAATTTGATTTGACATCCAAATCTCGACTGAATCTGGCTGGGTGACTGGTCAAAGACCTAAGGGTGCCCTAAATGGCCCTCTGTTCACACTAAAATCTAGTTGAATAATGCCTCGAAGTTATGCTATAAAAGAGGCCATGGGTGCACTACATTTGAAAGGAATTCATTTGTATTGTTATGCTGCTAATATTCTCTTGGAGGATCCTATTTCCTCATCAAGAGCATGCTAGCACCATTTCAGTTAGCCATTCATATCACCTCTAGATTGGATGTGCTTTGGATTCTCTTC
>JZKD02S2444890.1:328279-348275 GCA_000966675.3 Picea glauca | reverse complement strand
CAAAATGAAAATGTCTCCTTGGTATATATAGGAGACTAGGAGGTATAATTACAACTAATGGCCTAAAGCCGACATAAATAAAATAACATTACTTATATAATATGCCCCAATTAAGAGGTAATGAGCCAATATTAGGGCTTAACATGATTCGTTAGCATGGTGGGCCGTAGAGATAATAGCCTCACATCTTCCGCAATTTTGGGGCACAAATAGGTAAGGTGATAGTCTGTACAAAGCTTACAAGGAAATTTCACCTTACGTCTTTATCATTTTCCCTCTCGAGCATTATTATTCATCTTCTCATTATTACCATTTTCCTTGGGTTTATTACCATTTTTCCCACCCTTACGATTATTACGTCCTTTCTTCTTATTCCCACCTAGTTGTTGGTTACCATTTGGGTTAGTCGACGATTGCATAGAATGTACATATGTCAAGTGAGTGGGGTTGGAAGACACGGAGGATGTTGGCCCTCTTTCAGACTAGTTTAGAGACATCTCTCTCAAATGGCTTGTCATTGATTCTATGGATTTTAAATTGGAGGAACATACAATGCCATAGTCATGAGGTCTGGGATTTTTTCTAGGGTCGTAAGTTGACCGCGGTGCATCCAGAAGAATGTGTTACAACATCCCAGACTAAGCATATATCAGATGAAGTTGTCGGGCTTTAAATATTTCTTCTTCCTCAATGGTAACCCTGACAGTAGCAACATCCTTTGAGATAGGAGGGTGCAAATACTTAAGGAACCATTCTAAAAGAAAGGCCAGGGTTAAGGGGGTCTCAATCAACCTCTATTGTCTACGCCACTCTTGGATATGATCCGAGATATGAGTGGCGGTGTACTAGTGTAAAGTTGACAAAAGTTCTAGGCTAGCATCATAATGAATTGACAATTGGAAGTGGTTAAGGAAGACCAACACTAGCTGACTAAAGGTCCCATATGCCTACCTAGGTAGCTTGATATACCATTTTGGAAACTATGATGAGGGTGCATTGAAATAATATTAACTGAATAGAATCGTCATTAAGGGAATTTGAGGAGCACCATAGGTGAAAGGTAGTAATCTGATCATGAGGATCCTCACCATTCTTACCTTCGAATTTTGGGATGTCCGAAGGAAGCTTGGTGGGGATGGGGGGCCATGTAGGATCATGACTCACAGGGTCATTCATCAACTTAGAAAATTCTAGCAGATTAAGCATGGCCAGAAAAGGCATACAAGGTTGCAGCATCTGGCCCCAAGCTCCTAGGAAATGTTGTGCTTGAGGAATTGCAGCCCATCCAGGGTTCTGGTAAGCACCATAGCCCTGTCCGAGATTATAAGTGTAAATCCCTAGGCCGAACACAATTGTAAATGTAAAATGAAAAGGTACTTAAGTTGGTGAGTTGTTTGATATCATTTTTGTATGCACCTTTCATGTCATAGTGCTTGCATGTACTACACAGTGAAATGATGAAGTGTTCACATTCCAAGATATCGCGTGCAACATCTTAAGTGCATGAAATATTGAGGCCAGTGGGCATTTGTGTATATGCTATGTTATATGGGTTGGTGAGTCATTTTGTTATGATTAGGCCGGAGAGCCTAGATTTTAAAGGCCAGTGCACATATTTTTGTATATGTCTCATCATTAATATAAAATGCATCATTGCATGCAAACCGACCACGATAAAAGAGATGGGGGACTAAAATCCACTAGTTAGGAAAGGGAGGGGCTAAACGTTAAGGAAAATGGGCTAAACTAGGGAAGTTAAGCCAAAAAGGAAGATTATATTAATATTTCTTAATTATAAAGTATGGATAATTATTTCATCCTAAGTTCTAAAGATGGGGATAAGTGAGCCAAAGTAGCTCCCAACATGACAAGTGTCAATTTGGGGACATGCATACATATTGTTTGGACTTAGTTCATTTCCGACCATTCCTTCTATCATTCAGCCATGATTCCATGACCATTCCCATTCATGCAGTCGATTATCCTTCATACCTTCATGTCACTATACCTAAACGTGTATCCATAACCATAATTGTTTGTGTAGATGTTTATCTTGGGAGATGGACTGAAGAAGCGAGTTGTCAGGCCCATGGGATATTGAAGAGGTAGGTTGTTAGGCACATGATAAATTTCTCTTTGGGTGAGAGAATTGATGGGAATTTTTTCCCTAAAGGTGCTAAACTACAACTATAGGGCTCTGAGACTTATTTTCTGGCCTGTTGTTGAAGCTCGGAAAGGAAGTGGGGTAGTTGAAGGATTTTTTAGCAAAGAAGGGGAACATGTCCTAGGGTGGGACAAGAATGTGGGGAATGAGGGACTGTAGGCTATTGTTTTTAGTTGGCACCTATAACAGAGCCTTTCATGTTGTCTGAGATCCATTAGCCTGGTTAGGAATCCCTTTACCTGGGTGGAGTTTAGTCCCAGCTCAGGGGCGACCCACTGCTGAGAGTCATGAGCAGTGTGGTCTAAGGATGGGAGGTTTGTGGAAGATCTGCACATAGTAGGTGATATTCTTACCAAGATAAGTGTTAATTGTGTGATAAATTTACATGTTGCATTGTTATTTACGTATTTATTTTTATGGGTTTATCCTATGCGTGGTTATAACTGTCTCTATGTTTATGGGTATTTCCTGTATATTCTTCTTGTATATGTTTATTTTTATTTCAGTATGAATCCGTGCATTTACGTAATGTATTTGTTTGTTTACATTTTATATATTAACCTTCGCAAAGGTTCTGTGTGTATATGTTTTAATTACATGCAGTTCGAAAAATTTATGTGGCATAGCTCAGTTGGATGTTGGGTATGTTACAATATGTTTCACAGAGAGAATGAAAGAGTTTCTCTCATGTATCGTGGTCTGTCTTGGGTGGGCAGGGACATTACAATAAGGCCCTCCTCCAGTCTGATTCATAAAATATTGGTTGGGCATCATTCCATAAGGAATGCTCTGTTGGGGATTATAAAAATTTCCCCTAGCTGCATTGGATCCGAGTTGGGGGTTTTCCAAAGTGTGAAACTGACCTCCTCTGTGTGGTAATCTGGAGGATAGAGGTGGATTATTCATGCCAAATGTATTGGTTTGAATTGACACCAAAGAGGTAGGGGTATAGGACGGAAATTGAGTAGAATCTTGTTCGCCAGGTTGGTTGTTCCACCCAAACGTAAGAGGATTAGACCAGAGATTAAAAGGAGGATTACCTCCTATATTAGGAGTTGTTTGATGGATTTGAGAACCACCAAATGAAAATAGAGTATAAGGAGGTGTAATGCCCCCAAGACTAATGCTATCATTAGGGCTAGCAGCTGGGATGGCATTCAAAAAATGTGAAGAGACCCAAAAGGGTTTGAGGCAAGAGATTGATCATTCACTATAGGTCGAGCCATAGTAATGATAGGTGCCTTCGGCACTACAACCATCGTGGTTGCAGGATTTGAAGGGGTTCCATTAACTATAGTGGGTGTGGGAGTCGAAGGGATCCCAGTGTTCTGAAGATTATATTTAGTACTCATCCTTGTAGAATCACAAGTCTGAAAAATGGAGGTGTGTGTACCATGTCTAATAAATTTACACCTTTTAGAAGGCAAAGAATCGAAATATGATGGTAACTGTAACAAGCGATGGGACCGACGGGGATGTTGGTTTGACTCCACAATGACTTAAGACTCTAAAGATGAAAAATAAATCCTAAGTCTAACTACTAATCAAAGAGAACACAAAAAGTCAAACGACCATTATGCACATAAACGGGGTAAAGTGTTTGAATGTGGCCTCCCTCCCTAAAGAAGGTATGTCTCACCCAAGAGGGGTCTGGGACTCCCTCCTAAATATCGAAGGTATCATAATCAGTTATAAGGGCCCTCATGGGATTAACAACCAGTCGGTCAGATCCCCCCAGAGAGGTAATCCTCCATAAAGGTTGTGTGTTGTCCGACCCTTATCTAACCCAAGGTGCCTGCATAATAACTCCTGCAAGTAACCTATGTGGTACCTAAGTCAAGAAACTAAGAAACCAATGTATAACTGATGCACTGGCGAGCAGTCGTATGTCAGGTCCACCGTATGGGAAGGGTATCAAAGCCTGAAACCTTGAAAGTACTACCTCTCATGGAGGTAAAGACACTAGCAAGATCCCTAGCTATGTATAGATCCCCATAAATATCTCTGACGCTAAGAAGGTATCGGGGGGATCATATCCCTTCAACCAACCTCAAGTAAACTCATGATTAACTCCGGTGTGAGTGGAGCCTCCTGATATTACCAATTATACAATGGATTTCTCCACTTCTTTTGTCACACACATATGTTGATCTAATTGCCTTGGATAAGTTTACTCACAAAATCCTATTCCAAGGCAATAACTCCTAAGATATTTTGTGCACCCTATAAAATAAAATCATGACTAATCAATTGTAAATTATAGCATTAATTTTAGTGACCGTGATTACTCAAAAAGGTATGGTAGTGAAACTCATGATGTTATGACTCTGGAAGAAAAGTAAATATGAATATAATGCAAAGTCCTAACTTTAACTTTCAAGGAATGATATGCTTCTGAAAACAAATGCATTTTTTTATTTCAACTCTGCAATTCTGAAGTAAAAATTAAATCTTTCACTAAATGCACTAAGCTAATGACAAGGACTCAAAAGACCAAAATTCCAAGCAATGAAAAATGCCTAATATTTTTGTATTTTCAATATAATAAAAATGAAAATGCATGGACTAATTAAGCAACTTGATATATAAATTTTACTGTGTATAGAAAGAGATAACTCAAGCAAAATATGAAGGGGCAGAACATCCAACCCAATGTATAAGGACAATCAAAATGAAAAAGGTGATGAGATAGACTCCACCCAAAAATTCAACTCTAGGTAGGTTTCTTGTCATCCCACAGACACTCAATAGGCACTACAGAGACCTAAGAAGACTCAGCAAACATCAAATCCCACCCAACAACCACCATACCCAGCAAACAAGCAAGGAAAGATGATGCACGCGACTTTTTAGGAAAACATAGCGTATGCATGCAGCTTGTAGAAGGGCAACCCGCGTGTGTACGCGACTGTCAGGCCAAAAAGTGTGTATATGTTTCAAAAAACAAGGCTAGGCAAGGGAGAATGCTGAAAAATCAGACCTAGAGTGAATAGAAAATGTCAAGCAATGATATGACAAGAAACAAAATGGAACGAGAGAAATGTAAGGAGAAAAATTACTCCAAACCCTTAGAAAGAATATCAATCCCCAATATGGTCGTCAATTCTATTACAAGGGAAAAACTCCCTATGGCTAGGGTAAACCACAATAGATAGAAATGAATATAGAAATCAAAAATCTATCCCAAAAACATGCTATATAAACCAATATGCAAGCGAGATAAGAAAGAGGCCTACCTCATCCAATTGTTTGATGAAGTCCATCATTGAGCACTTCGACCCAAAGTTATATACCTGCAACTAGTTCTCAACAACCAAACAAATCAAGCATATGGTGATAATATAAAAGGTTAGCACATTAGATAGCATGATCCATTAATATACATAAAAAATACGCCCATGGATAATAACTCATATATTTGCAAGATATCAATTGGATGGGAAAGGAGTATTTCTATTAATAAATGATCAGCAGAAGTGAAAATATTAATAAATGAACCGAGAAACTAATTTCCTTCCAGTTGGACTTCCACCACTTCAATTCTCCACCAAAGGCAAACTCATAGAAGAGATACAATGAGGTTATCAATCAATAAGGGAATATATTGGAGGCTGAACACTGTGTTCAGATTTAAAGGACAAAGGGATGCATACTCAATATGAAGTAAATAATTTCTCCAAAGTAACTTTGCTCTCAATGTTGAATTCTTTCTCCTCTTTTCCATAGCTCAGATTTGGCCCATTTATAGCCTTCAAATGGAATTGAAGGGCTGAGTTGGAACATTTCTAGTATATGGAAGGCCAAGGATCAGAGATCTCTTGTCGTGACATGGAAACCCAACCTTAATTTTCACTTTTTGGCACAAATATCGATGTACATGGGTTGTAGTGGAGCCGCCTGCATATATGCATGTTGTATAGTATGCAAGGTGCATACATGTAGAAAAAAAATTATTTTTAGCTCTGGATTTTACAAATAGGGATGATAATTCTATATGGGGGAATGGAAAAAGGCCTTTTGTGCAATATTTCCAAGGGTGAGGCAAATATTACTATAACAACGCAATATTGTACTGAGGTTGTGTTGTGCTGTATTGTGGTTGTGCATTATTATATGGTTGTTGCGCAATATTATACTGTTGTTGCGCAACGTTGTGTTGGGTTGGTACTTGGTTAAACTAAGGTGTGACTTGCACGGTCATAATTTCTGGCTACACCCTATATGCATCTAATGTCCTCTCTCTCATCAAGTCCATAGTTCTACAGTCTTTGTCATCATGGCCCACTAACTTGAAAAAATCACAATATGAACTGTTTGGGACTGTTTGGTACTTATACATCATTGGGCAGTGATATGGATCGTGGCTCAGTTTCTTACATATTTCTCACCATAGTCCTCTTGTTGGTAATGGATTTGGCATTCGTGCTACCATGTATTGAGCGAATGTTGGACATTTGTTCTTGTGGTGTTCTTCTGTCCTGCATGTGGTACACCAAACGACTTCTCTTTTGTCCTTACTTTTGTTTTGGTTTGGCTGGAACGTTAAGTTATTCAAATCCTCCTTCAACTCTTCGATGGTTGGATCTGTCTTCTTATATTGGTTTTCTTCTAGTTGCAGGGCTACTTGCAGAGCCTTGACCTGTGTATGGAACTTATGTTGTTGCAGTGGATATTTCAAGTGTGGTAATAGTGAGTTGACAAACATGTGCCTGTGCTGCATATATGTCATGAGATATTTCAACCTTCCTTTCAATCACTTGAATCTTTGGTCAATCTCCCGTATGGATTCTCCTCATTTATGTCCAATTTCTATCATCTCATTCATGTACTGATCCTCTTAACTCGGGTTTTGAAACTCATGTATCAATAATTTCTTGATGTCCACAATCATTCTAGTTGTCCCTGGTGGATTGTTTGTAGCTAAACTCATACACCAATCTAGTGCATGATACCTTAGTTTAATCGCTAGTTGTGCAAGTTTAGTGTCCTCTTCTGTGATTTGTTTTTCTTCCCATATCTTCTCACAAATAAAGAATTGTTTTTCCTGGTCCTTAGATGCTTCTCCTTTGAATTCTGGTAACCTGATGGTGGGATCATGTTCGTCCATCCTAAATGTTGTACTACTACCTCTGCGCGGTGTAGATACTTGACTAATGCTTCCTAGGTTGTCTCCCCCAGTTGTTGTTTCTTTTGTAGATGTACTTCATGTTGTCTTCCTTCTTCCGAAATTCGGTTGTCTAAATGGTGGTGTTATTTTTGGTGTGTTAGTCGCACATGGGTTTATGGGTTCCACACTGACATTAATATGGATAGGATTTCTGCCTTCTCTTCTCACTCTTGGACCTCTCGTCTTCCTCTCATATTTTTCACGTAGGATTTCCTCAATATTCTCCACAGCCCAGAGATCCTCTACCTCCTCTTCATCACTTTCCCAACCTTCCCTCATGGCTACGAATCTCTTCTTGGTGTTCACCTTGTATTGGTAGGGTACTCCACTGCATGGCTTTCCCACTATCACCATTATTCGCTTGATATGGTCATTATTCATCATGATTGGGTCCAAGGTTTCCTCCTTATGTCCTTTATCCACTTTTCCTTCCATTTCAACTCTTTATGTCAGTGCTTCCCCCCTTCCCCCATGCACACAGGGAATTTTACTTGTCTAACTCCATTATCATTACACCTTTTTTATATAGCAGTATCTTAATAGAAGTATACATTGATAAAATATACCTTAATCGAGGCCCTCGTAGAAACTCTTTCTCTATTGCATTGTACGACTTTGTGATATCTATTGAAAATTTTGTTATAAATCTTGCTACAATACTGTCAAGTGAAAATTCTACTGCACGGGTGAATTTGTTATTCACCTGCTGTAACTTCTCAATCTGAACTAGGGTCCACTCTAAATGTTGAATCCATCTTTTTGTGTGGTTATCCTTCAACCTCAATATCCACTCCTGCAATAAGTGTGGAAAATCATAGAAAAATACTTCATGCAGATCAGTAAACACATACGTCTCAAGGTATTTGCGCGGTGTTACTCTAGGGTTTCTGTAATCTTTCTGTGCAAACTCCAACTCCTTTATATTTAGCCAACTTTCAATCTTTGATTTTTTGGGATTCCACGGTATCAACATCCCCTTCTAGTGGTGCATTCTCACCTTCTTGTTGTCTGATTCAGTAGTCTTTTGACCCGCCTTTCGCAGATCTTACGTATCTTTTAAAAGATTTTCAATAGATCCCATCTACTCAATCCTATACTATTCCAACTAGAAACAGAACCATTTTTTGGTTTAGTATCTGAGTTATACCTTTGACATGATTGACCCAGGTTCAAGTCTATTGGGGTTCCAACAAAGCCTCTAAAACTATCATCCCTCCTGGTAAACTAGAAAGCAACGCAACGCACAGAGTGCATTGTGCAGTCTCACCCGAGATAGTCTAATGGGTGACTGCAATACTCAGGTGTTTGCAGTCTAGGATTGAGTGGATATCTAAGAAGTCTGCGCTGAGAGTTATATTTAACTTATTAAAGCAATATACTATCATTCTTGATTATGCATGTAATATAATCAACTCATCAATTCATTATGCTAATATATAGTCATAAACAATAAAAGAGACACAAGAATTTAATCACATAACATAGGTTTTACGATGGTTCACCACCTCTTGGGATATGTCCACAAAGATTTGGCTCTCAAGATCTTCTATTATGGTAGTTCCAAAACTACAACACCATGCACTTTACAACTCATCCTCACTCGTGTCGAGATCTATTATGAGGCGGAATAGCCTTCACTAGGCTCCTCATCCTACGATCTAACCCTCAATATCTACCCTCCTTGATTCTCTACAACTCAACAGCTTACAAAAATATATTTGATTATAGTAGTGTTCCTCCAAAACTACCTAAAAGGTCTCTCTATCTTTGCTCTATCAACTCCTCTATATCTGACTCCAGATCCCACTATGAGACCTAGGTATCTATATTTATATGTTTCTGGCTCATCAACCATTACAATGTATTACAAAACCCTAACCCTAACGTTGTTAGGTCTTCCATTCATGCATGAGTTTTTCTCTTCCTTCCAGTTGTCTCTTTCCTCGTGCATGTCTTTCTTCCCAAAATAGCCTTTCTTTCTACTTTGGCCTACTTCCAACATAACCCTAGACCAAAAATTCATCTCCACCCTTGATAGGCTTCATTAAAGTAACCCCAAGACATATTCATATTGATACCCACAACTTTTAAGACCTGAGAATTCCCCACAGGTGTTGCTCCCTTATAACTTGACAATAATGCTAATGATTGTTGAAAACATTTAAGAGGAGAAAATTCACCTTCAAAAATGACTGCATTTTAGGCCAGCCAAAGTCCCTAGGCCATCACAATTGGAATAAGTCTAATCAGATTCAAGGAAAATTATCTGAATAACCCACAAGAAATTCACTAGTTCTGTCTTTGTCCCAAAGATGGACTAGTCCCAAATGATGCTCTAATTCAAACCAAACATGGTGAGTATACACACATGACAAAAATAAATGGGATTTTTATTCCTCTACACACTTTCATAAATAACATAACCTCATGCTTTTTTTATGTTGGATCATGTTTCCATTGATGTCAAAGGAACAATGTCTTGTCATAGTATATTGATAAAGTATGCATTGTCATTGTTGTAAATGAATGGATGTCAAGTGAAGTCATTGATAAATGAAGTTATGCATAGATGAAGATTGATTGATTTGTTTTCATTGATATATGATGCATATATGGATGGATGTATTAATGTATTGATCATTGGATCATGTGGTCATGCATAGAATCAATGACAAAGGGACAATGTCATAGTGATGTATTGTCATGGGTTACTCCAGTTGGATTGATGTAAAGATGACCCATTATTGTCTTGTCATGGTTTATAGGAAGTACAAATGGATGAACTCCAAAGTGGTCCCCTTATGGTGAAAGCCCTCATAGGAAGACGCTTTGTTGTTGAGTTATCCTAGAAGTATGGTTAGAGAACCCATGCTTAGTTGTGGAATAATGAGATTAAGATCAATGAATTTGTTAGTGAAATTATCCTAGATTAATAGTGCTTGTCATATCATTTCTGGTGGTATCTGGAACGTCACATAACTCCTCGTGGTTTGAGATTTATGGCCTTATGAAGTTAGAGGACCCTCATGTGTTGGCTAGAAGCCCCAAAAGGTCAAAGAAGTAAAAGTATTTACAAAGAAGAAATTATTTAAATAATAAAGTGAAGTAATGAAGTCAAAGATGATTATTTAAATAATAAATTTAATGGAGAACTTTCTAATTATGGAAAGTGGTTATAAATGGGTTAACCCTAAAATAAGAAAAGGGGGTTAAGTGGATAAGTGGCCATGTGAACAAAATGGCTAAGTGGAAAAAGTTGGTTAAAGATGGCTATGTGGACAAATGGTTATACGGATAAAGTGGATATGTGGATAAAGTGGCCTAGTGGATGCTTCTAAGGAAGCTACTTGGAGAGAATAAATAAGAGGCAAGGGTCTCTTGTAAAGATATCTCACTTGAGCATATATTGAAGATCTATTCTAGGTAAGAGAGTGATTGCAAGTTCTCATGGACACATCAAAGTTTTTGTAAGTCTGAGATATTGACACCAAAAGTTTCGAAAGTTTAGAAACCCTATTTTATGAAGGAGCACACGGGCTGCAGTGAGCCAGAGCACAGACATACGTGGGCTACAATGAGGTAGGGTGCGTACAAATTTGGGTTGAAGAAAGTCAGAGTGTGTACTATTGGAGAAAATCATGGAGACTTGAGTGTGAGTTGGTGCCAGGTTCCTGAAGTCTGAAGCAAGTTCTAGATCTCCATTCTATGGGCTCTGATCTACCATAGAAGTTTTGTTATGGTTACCTAGTTGTCTTGATGAATACTTGTGCTTATTGTATGGTGAATGCTTAAGGCATTCTTGGTATGGATGTTGTGATATGGTTTATGTTGGTTGATTTATAGAGTGAGCAACACTCTTATGTTTCAGTACCGATATGGTTTCCATAGTATACTGGTGACTAATACATGATTGAGTTACATTCATATTGTATGGTTGAGGAGCATGAGTAAGATGTTGGAGAGAATAGATGTGTTGTGATTGGTTATGGTACAGATTAGATAGTGAAAGGTAGAAGTGGATGTGACAGAAAGGCTGCAGAGGATATGAGTTTTTCAAGGAGAGAAAACCCTAGTTGTTTAGAAGGCACATGCAAGCTACTGTGATCCAGACCGCATACATACGCGGGCTGCATTATTGGTAGGGTGCATACATACGCGTGTTTCACTACTAACATTTCACGTACCTGTTGACAGATTGGTATCTGTTGAGGATTGAATCCTCTTCTCAGTTGTTGCTGAGTTGTGTAAGTTGAGTCTTGCATTGCAAAGGTGGTTGTCTTGTTGAGTTGATACTCTATTCAGTTGTTTCTGATAACCCCAAGTATTGTAGTCCATAATAAAAAGAAAATTGTACATACATCCTGTGTTCTTTGTGGTGATGGATTATTGATGATATATGTTGTTGTTAACTGTTGTTGATATATCTTCACATACAACTGGTTATAAATGATAGTAATAAGTGACGAGTAAATGGTGATTGCTAACTAAGGATTTTTTGTGAAGGGAATTGAAAACAATCCCTACATTGATTCACCCCCCCCCCCCTCTTAGTGTGAATAGTGTGTCCAACAATTGGTATAAGAGCGAGCCTTCACTACAAGCCTTAAAAATCTTGGAGGAGGTCCATGGACACATAAATGGATGATGAAGTTCCAATCCTTGATGAGGAAAAGTATCCAACATGGAGAATATAAATGAAAGTGTATTTGAAGGGAAAAGGATCAGGTGTTTGGAAAGCATCTATTGGTGGATGATTTCCCTTGAATAATGAATCAAAGTTTTCATCTCAAAAGGAATAAAATAAGAATTATGCATTGGCTCTCAAGACCATCTTCAATGGAATCTCAAGTTCTATCAAAGAAAGCATGGGACAATTTACTTCTGCCAAGGATCTATGGATAAATCTAGAGAAGACATACTAAGGAAAAAAGGAAGACACTAAAGACAACTCCATAAAGAACAATGAAGGTAAAGAATCTACACAATCCTCTGATTGCAATAATTCTAAATGTGATGATGTTTAATGTTTCTCTACATGTGAAGAAGAAGACCTAGAAATAGTTTGTGAAGAATTAGAAGATAATTATCCCATGGAAGGAGTAGAAGAAGAAATTTCAAATCTTAAAAAGAAAGTTGATTGGGGTCTATATGAATAAAACTATGACCATAGTTATATAGACTATAGCTATCTTTTTGAGAACACTAAAAGGTTTCTTGAAAAGAATCAAAAGCATATTTTTAAACTGAAGAAAATGCTCAAGGAACAAGAAGAAAGCAAAAGGTCCCAATTATAAGAAAAAGAAGAAGAGATCAAAAGACTAAAGAATGAAATAGAAGAAATAAGAAGGTAGATAATGAGATTAGAAAAAGTCTTGAAGTTAACATCCATGTCAAGACCCAAATTGATGAATCCAAAAGGGTAGAGTAACTACTAAAGAATCAAGTAAATGAAAAGGAAGAGTCGTGTCATAAGTTGGAAGTTGAATTTGTTGATCTTAGAAAGAAAGTAGAGAAGTCAAACAAATTCTTGAATAGATCAACAATATTTAATGAAATCTTGGATAGCCAAAGATCACCAAATGATAAATAAGGTCTTGGATACAACAAAGAAGCTACACATGTTGAAGCAAGCACCTCAAAGAAGCTTGAGGTAAGTCCCTCATTCTCAAAACATGGAAACAATGTTGCAAGTCAACCATCTACACAAGGGAAATAAACTTTCAAAAGAACAAAGAAAAGAAGACATCAAGAAGCCATATTTACACCTCAAAGAAAATTTAGAAGAAAGACACCTTCAATATGGACACCAAAGAAAAGGTATGAAAATGTTTTTCATGGTTATTGTTACTCATGTAATGAATATGGTCACAAAGTTTTGGAATGCAGATATTATGCAAGGAGACATAATGAAAGATTTCATAACACCCTAAGGTGTTGGAGATGTAATCAAGTAGGACACATTGTTGCTCATTATCACACCATGAGATGTTACAACTATAGTGGATTTGGCCACAAATCCCAGGATTGTTGGAACACAAGAAGACAATCCATGAGGAGTGTTTCATATAGTATGACTAGAAGAAAACATGAGTCTAGAAGAGAAGAAACTATTGGAAATATGGAAGCTCAGAGCTCAATTTCTGAGAAGTTGGGACACCTTCAGAAGTGGGTAAAGACGACTGAAAATTTTGAATAGAATGGAAGCCCTAAGGCAAGCTCAAGCTTGACTTCTTCTGAAGAACACATGGGTTACATTGGTAGCAGTTGCGTACATACACGAGCTGACCTATAAATAGGCTACGTACATATGTGAGTTGTCTGTATAGCAGGCTGCGTACATGTGGTAAAATCCTTGGAAAGTAGGCTATGCAAATAAGTTGTAGCTTGGTGTAATGGTATAACTCTGTGTTACAGGGTCTGACATGGTTTGTTGTAAGGTCTAACATGATTTTTTGCAGGTTTTCATGATTACATGTTGGCATACATAATTGATGTATGTATGGTGATGACATATGGTTGAGTGTTAAAATTCTATCCTCGATACATTATACTAACTCTTGAGTATGGATTGAGTCTTTTTCTGTTGAGGAACAATGTTGGTTGTGATAGTGAAGTTATGGAACTTTGGTTATGAGATATATCATGATGATTCTATATAGATATGTCAATGATATATTGAGACACTCTTAGTACATGTCTAGAGGTACTATTGGATGCTTAGTATTTGTTGTAGTGAATGGAGGTTGAGGCAGATCTATTGGGGTACATGACTAGTACATATTTGAGTTCCCTTGATATTTCTTGTGATGTATTATTAGAAGCACATTTGTTGGATATCTTGGTGCATGCATTTAGCATATGGTTGAGCTACATATTGGGACATGTAGTTGATGAGATGATGAGGTGGTTATATTGTACATCATTGATGAGTCATAGATTGATCTATGGTTGATGTGATTGATACACTTTTGGTGCATTGTTAGAAGCATTGGCACATGGCTTATGGTTGATATGGCATAAATGTATGGGAACACATCTTGATTGTATTTCATATTGTTGAGGTTTGGTGCATGGTTGATACACTTTCTTGATAAATGTGGTGATACATTTTTAGTGCAATGTTGATGCACTCATAGATGGTATATCTTTGTGGGTGATACTACTTGGCTAAATTACATCATTGGTATTTCTTGTTTTTCATATACTTTGGTACATGATGTATGGGATGACATAGTTGAGACACTTGATTGATATGATACTTAGTTGAGGCACATGGTTGTCTAGAGGCATATGGTTGGTACACAGTTGGCACATGTTCTTGGCATATGTTTTTGTTGGCCCTTGACCAAGTTTTGGAGAACCTTGGTCACATTTGACCAATTTTGGGACTTCAACAATCTAGTCGAAGGTGAAGCGCAAGGCAAAGCAGAGATCATGGGATATCAGCCCCTTCTTAGGGAATTTTTAGGTTTAGGGTCTATGTAATGGGTATGGGATGTCGGCCCATGGGTTTACCCATGTTTAGTTCCTTTTGTAATGTATAAATAGAAAGCTAGGCCATGTAAGTAAGAGAGACCTAGATGTGTAATGTGGTTGGTGAGCTAAGTGAAAACAATTATGGATGCTTCATGCATACTATGTGTTAATAACTTGCAGAACTAAGTGAAGGTGATTGTAAGAAGCCTGTCTGCAGATTGTAAGAAGGCTTTGTGCTTAAACCTAGCTCAGAGAAGGAGGATCTCGTGAGGTGCACGCAGATCTCCTGTCCTATGCAGAGTGGATTCTTATGGCTCTGTGCTTGTGGAAGATTGAAAGAGGACAATCAACAAGAGAAGAGTTGGTGGATGTATCCCCACACTAGGGTGAACCACGTATATCCTGTGTTGTGGTTTCTTTGTGCATTATAGTTTTTATGTTATTGATGTGATGTATTCTTAGTGCAATGATATATGTTAGATGCATCTGATATAATATCTTAGTGGTTATTAATGTGAATGAATACTAGATCTGATCTATTTCTATATGCTAAGTGCTTGGATGTATTAGATCTTGTTGAATACTACGCTGCTCTGTAACTATGGTTCCAACCTGCGATGTGAATAAGAGTTAAATACTAATAAATGTTAACTGCTAAGTGCTATGTTTAGTGTTGTAATTACAGATCTGTGTCCTAGCTAGGTTGTAGACACTTGAGTCCTGCAACCACCCCTGCCTCTACCTCGAGTGAGACTTCATCCACTTTGAAAGTGTTGTTGAAAGGGTCGGTAGTTAGGGTTTTGTTGGTGAGTTGTTGAAGTGTTGAACCCTGGGTCTGCCCTTGTGCCAACAAGTGGTTCAATTGTCGAGACCTGAAACTGTGATTGTTGAGAACTGAGGAAAAGAGAAAGCTATGTGCATAGATCTGTTGTTGTAGTGCACATTATTCTACTTGACTTGTGAAGCTCCATGCCAAGAAGAGAAGTCTGATCTGAAGAAAAGAGGTAAGATCTTAAATCTTGGTGCTCTGAGAAAGGTAAGATAAGTGAATTTTTTTTTTTTGAAAGAATGGATCTAGGTATGTCTAATAGATTTTGTCCTAGTCTGGAAACTAGGGCGCACCTAGAAGAAAGAAGATTGGATATGAGTAGATCTGATAAGAATAGTGAAATATATGTTACTCCTATGCATAGAAAGAATGTTTGGACTAACAAATGGATGCAGGATCCTAGAAATAATTTTTTGCAGGTTATTTACTATGATCCCAGTGCGCATTACAGTAAAGGTTGGGGGTCATTTAAAAGAAAGAGAAGATTAACTCTTTTTTATAGTTGCATAAGACTAGGACATCTTGATAAGGACTGCCCTGGTAGAGGTCCTAGTTGTCTTTGTTGCAAACCTATGGACCATGAATTTTTGGATTGCCCTAGAATGATTTCTAAAGTTGGAAATATGAATATGAGACAAGAAAACCATGAGACAGGCCAAGAAACTAAGAATATGATAGAAACCCAGAAAGAATCAGAGACTGTATTATTACAGATGAAAGAAACCCTGAATGATCACAAAGATATCAACTTATCAGAGATATTAAAAGAGAAGGAGTGGATAGAAAAAAGAATAGGAGACTTTGACATAGACTGTGTTCTGGATGAGGAAACCTAGATGAATATCATGACAGAAAGAACTTGGGAAATTTTGGGAAAACCTGCTATGGTTCTTTCATTAGGAGGAATAGGATTATTTAGAGGAAATCTAATAACCCTATGTGGAAGACTTACCCAGACAACTATGAGTGCTCATGGAACTTCGACAGAGGAATAATTTGAGATCATTAAATTTGTTGAGAACAGTGCCCCATTTTCTATTTTGCTAGGAAAAACCTGGATTGAGAAAGATTAGACACAAAGGAAACAAGAAGAGGAGGATCTAGAATAGAAAAAAAAAGAACTAAGATATTTCATGGCTAGGAGAATAGCACACTTACTAGAAGAATAAGAGGACCAGTTAAAGCTACTAAGGACCAGACACCTGGACGTCGAAGTTGAAAGAACACAGGAAGACTTGAAACACCTGCATGTACAAGAGTGTAGAGAACCTACCCCAGAAAGAGAAGAAGTGTTAATCTTAGAACCCCTGAACGACCCGCGGCAGTGAAAAGTTACTATTCCAAGAGGAGATAAGAATGATAATGGAAGGAGGAAAATAGTGACTTAGATTTCAGGAAAGAAAGCCAGAAAACTCAGCAAGAAGAAAGCAAAGTTAGAAAAGTTACAGGAAGTTCCAGGGAGGACTTCATAGAAGGAAGGTTTGAAAAAATGGAACTTCGTCAGGATATCAGAATGGAGAAGATTGGCACTTCACCATGGCGAAGAAATATGACCATTGGAGGTATCCCGACCGTTATCCTACCGCTCCAGAATGACTTGAACTACAGTTATGGCCCGAAAGATCACCATTATATCATTGGGACTGTGCCATAATGGATGGAATTGCATTGATTGAGGTGTTCTTTCCCATTGGAGGATTTTGTTACGACGTTGTCTAGTTATCCCATCAAGCATTGCACCGAGAACATTTTTTCCAATTGTGATTATTCGAGCCCATTGAGAACTAGTTGTTTTTGCACAGTGCCTATTGAGATCTTTCCACTCATTATATTACATCGAGTATTTGATCATTGACCTGAGATACTTGATTTTGAGCATGCATGTTGGGTGACTTCAATGAAGTAGATAAATCCATCGAAGAGATCCTCATAGACCTCATGGCTGAGAAGTTCATGTCTACAGGAGCCCAAGCCTCATCGATGAGAGGACTGCTCATGGATCTTGACCATCCCAAGCTGTGATAGAGAAATGAACCAAGCATCATAATGACTTGGAGAATGTGAATCTCATCATATATATCCTACCCAATTATATCCTGCCTCTAGCTGACGCGGTGATTCATGAAAATGTCCCGAGGGACTTCGACTACACCTTGATCACTGCGTACCTCCCGAAGGGGATACACGCAGTTGGAATTCAGTTAGGAGAAATCATGATGTTGAAGATCAGTGACTTAAACTTGGGAGATCTCAAGAACCATGGAATTCTCGCCCCACACAAGTACTTAACCAGGACCAAGGGGAAGAAGTTGAAGATCATCTCCCACCCATGGACTATGGCCATCGCAAGTTCCACTATCCTGAACGTGATGAAGATACCACACTTTGGACAACATCAAGAGGTTAACGCGCTCGTTAAACTCATGTTGTCTTGCCTCCATGGTGGTTCTCTGTGGCTGGAAAGACACATCATCGTAGATCCGACGCTAATCCATCGGATCATTGGACTAATCATGCAAGGACCAGACCCACAAGAATTTTACCCAGGGAAGGTTGCAGATCGCACCCTGGTGCAAAAAATTAATGATACCTATGGTGATGTGGAAAAGAGGAAGTGAGGATACAAGGTATATTCCATTCAGAATGGCACAATGCACCTAGCCTTCTAGTTGATCGTTGGTAAGCTACTAAGGAAGAACAAACCCACTCAGGTCACAGGGTTCGTTGTTGACCTCCCAGGAAAATGTGTGGAAGGGATACAAATGAACTTGGCGAGCTACCTCGTCAACCAGTTAGAGAAAGACTGTTGTGAAGTTCAGGATCAAGGCTACGATTTCCACTTCAGTTGGTTGTTGATCCTCATTGCTTTCATTGCTTGGGACATGCCAGAAGGTGTGAACTTCCCTGATATTGATCCATCAAAACCCTTAGCTGCAAAGTTTACCACACTCTGGTATTCGAGCAACATGGAGAAACAATGGCAGTCAGAAGCAGGGTTCCACACCTACTACCTGGAATTGAAGAGGGCTATTGAGTCTTTCCCTAGGATGATGCCAAATACCCTGCACAGGTTCAGACCATTTGCGAAGTTCTGTGCAAATAAAAATTTTATTTATATCACTGCACGCAGAGATGAACACGATGAAGATATGTAAAGTTACTATAAACTCACAAAGGAGGAAATGGAAGGAATGGCCTGTAGATTTCCCGATACCAATCAACCAAGCAGAACTATCCAACCCTGAACTCATTAGAATTCTGGTGGTTAATCACGTATGATGCACCCAACAGTAGCAGAAGGAAGAAAAAGGAAGAGGTACGGGACCTAAACACTGCATCAAAAGAGATTGCTTCAGACTCACCTAGAGGGGGAGGTGATGACGAAGTAGACAAAGAAGAAGACAAAGGAGAAGAATATAAGAAGAAACAAGGTGAAGTAACACCTCCTAGGGACCCTATTGATGAAGTTGAGACCCCCAAGAAAATAAATTTTTCCTCCATGAAACCTACATCGTGGAAGAAGTCCAAAGCTACTAAACCACAGATGCAGACTGTGCTAACAATGGATGACATAGATTTCATCATCGTCATTGTCTCAGATACCTTAGAAGATATCTTACAATGTAATGAATCCAAACAAGAGATCATGTATGAAAGAATTGAAGCAGAACTGAAAGGGGTACAACAAGCCCTCTACTCCAGTCGCGCAATGTCTACTGTGCCCCCGTCATCAAAAGGAACAAAGTTGGGAGATGAACCTGCCCAGCTACATCGAATAGCAGATACGACCAAATCTCACCTTCATCATTTTCAGGAAGAAAAAGAACAGGCCACAGAGGCCTTAAAGCAAGAAAAAGAGGAAGTCAGAGAACAACATCAGGTTGTGCAACATGAAAAATATGAAATCCAAGACAAGTTTGCAGAGGATAGAGTGCAGATCTAGAAGAAAAATGAACAGTTGCTCACAGAGTAGATTGGTGTTAAAGAAGAAGTCACTAGAGAAATTCACTCTGTGATGGGATTAGAACATATGGAAGAAGACCCAGTGGAAAGACAAGTAGGGAAGCTTGTTGAAACCATTCAGCAACTCCAACAGAGGATAACAGATGATCTAAAAATGAAGAAGACTTGAAAAACTTGAATAATTATTGCAAGTGAAATGTTATGTGTTTAAAGCAACAGGATCAATTTGCAACACATAAATTAAGAATTACATATGCAAAATACACATAGACAGCAGCATAGACAATGAACATCAGCACATAAACACAACAACTTGATAAAGGAGTTCACCCCTCTCCGGGCTACATCTCCTGGTCCAGCTTCCAATGGATCATTATTATTAAATTTCTCAAAGTGC
>JZKD02S2444890.1:310262-322759 GCA_000966675.3 Picea glauca | reverse complement strand
TATTAAATTGCTCAAAGTGCTCAAAAACATGCCTTACAATGCTCAAAATGACAAACCGACTGCTCCAATGGCTTCCCAGCGTCCCAAAACCCCTGTCTGGGCTCTTTCAGCACCTCAAGCGGTCGAAAAATGAAGAAGTTAGGCCTCCTGGAAGTCTCCCTCTTCAACTTTGTTGTGTCTGGTTCTACAAATCGCACCCTTTCTTGGCAAACCTGGCTCACACGCTCATTTAAGCGTAAAAACTCAGTTCCGTACACAACCGCGCACCGGTACAAACCGTAGGACGGTTAAGGGTGCGCCAGCCCCTAACTGCCTAGGCATCTTAGCACATGGCGCATGGAACCAAAGGCTGGGTGTAAAAATGGTTTAACCGTTTGAACCGTGCAAACGGTATAACTCCCGCACAATTGTATAACTGCGCTCATTACACTATGGTATAAACAATGCAATATATATATGGCACAATACATATAAACTTTGGTCCCAAGTATTTTAAACCCGCGCGCATATATTTACACACGGTTCTATAGTGTAATGAAACCATGGGTCGGGGCTTAAGCCCCGGCCCGCGCCCTTTTCCATATAATACAAAATGTAAACATAAATATATGTTTTATGACATAGCTAACAAGGAATAATGGCGGGAACGTTGGTTATCGGAGTGTTACGAAATCGTTGGTGTTGGGGGAGGTCCGGGGGTCGAACCCTGCGGCTCCCAATACATTTTGTATAAGAACCATTTAGCCAATAAACAAGGGACACGTGGTGCCCAAGCATTGGGCCATGTGCCCTGATACCATTCACTGCCAATGAGACACATGTCAACACCCGATTCACCAGCAGCCATCCAACCAACAATTTCCACATCATCATTGTACAGTTGTACGGTCCTGCCACGTCACTGTACGGACTGTACGGACAGGTACAGTCAGCATCCAAAAAAATTTCCTGTTTGGCTTGGCAGACAGATCGCGATAACTCCTTCATACAGACTCCATTTGTGAAAGTAAATATACCGATGGAATCAGGAAGACGAGACGGACGCAATGGCACTGTTTTCGTCGCATTCCGAGCACTTTGAAATTTGAGCAAAATTTGATCCCCTAATCAGCAGAACTGGAGTTACAAGCAGTGCCAAGAACTCCACAGGAAGTGTGAGACCAGAGAGAATAAACTACCTGGAGCACAGTCTAGAGAGTCAAGGCATTATCCTTAGGATTTAAACATATCAGTAGTCGAAGTGTGCAAAATTATGAGCACCTTGTAGAGGACCCTGAACTAAGGACACTAGAGTCACAACTTCAAGAGGTCAAACATAAAGAAACAACACGGCAAGCATAGTTGAAGAAACTACCAGTGATCAAGAGGATGAAATGATCCCAGGAACATCACATAGCTCAACAACAAGTCCATGCCATCCAGATTAAGGTCATGGAAATGACCCAACAACTCCATCTAGTGTAGGATGCAGCTTCCATACTTTTTGAGGAAATTGAAGGAAAAGGTGAAGAACTGGAATAAGTGGTCACCATAGTGGAACAACACTTGGAAGGGCATGTGAAGGAGAAGGTTATTCAAGAATTCATCGAGTAGGAGGCTCTGGTGAAGCAACAAGTCAAAGCATCTTGAGCCAAGCTCAAAGAATTTGAGGTAGAGTTACCCAGATCAGAGTGACTCGGGACAAGTCACAGGTGAGTGTTGGGAGCCTGTTGGCCCTTAGACACATTTTGGAGAAGCTTGGTCACGTTTAACCAATTTTGGGACTTCGATAGGTTGGTCAAAGGTGGCACGCAAGGTGAAGTAGATATCATGGTACCTCATCCCCTTCTTAGGGAATTTTTGGGTTTAGGGTCTATGTAACGGGTATGGGATGTTGGCCCATGGATTTACCCATGTTTAGGCCATTTTGTAATGTATAAATAGAAATCTAGGTGATGTAAGTAAGAGAGACCTAGATGTGTAATGTGGTTGGTGAGCTAAGTGTGAACAGTTATGGATGCTTTATGCATACTGTGTGTTAATAACTTGCAGAGATAAGTGCAAGTGATTGTAAGAATCTTGTGTGCATATTATAAGAAGGCTTTGTGCTTAAACCTAGCTCGGGGAAGGAGGATCTGGGGAGGTGTGCACATATCTCCTGTCCTATGCAGAGTGGGTTTTTTGGCTCTGTGCTTGTGGAATATTGAAAGAGGATAAAATGTAAGAGAATAGTTGGTGTATGTAGCCCCACACTGGGGTGAACCACGTATATCCTATGTTGTGGTTTCTTTGTGCATTATAGTTGTTATGTTATTGATGTGATGTATGCTTAGTGAAATGATATATGCTAGATGCATCTGATATAATAGCTTACTTCTTAGTAATGTGAATGAATGCAAGATATTATATGTTTCTATATGTTAAGTGCTTGGATGTATTAGATCTTGTTGAATACTAAGTTGCTTTGTAACTAGGGTTTCGACCTACGATGTGAATAAGAGTTAAATACTAATAAATGTTAACTGCTAAGTGCTCTGTTTAGTGTTGTAAACACAGATCTGTGTCCTAGCTAGGTTGTAGACACTTGAGTCCTGCAACCACCCCTACCTCTACCTTGGGTGAGACTTCATCTGCTTCACAGGTGTTGTCGAAAGGGCCAGTAGTTAGGGTTTTGTTGGTGCATTGTTGAAGCATTGAATCTTGGGTCTGCCCTTGTGCCAATAGGTTGATACACTCCATTGATGATATCTTATGGTATATTGTATGGTATTGGTGTACATGATTGATGTACATGGGTGTTGTGCATGGTTGGCACATAATATGGCACAAGATGTACATGATTGATGTTTTGCTCATGATTATCTATCCATTGTTGACATATCTTTTGCTTCATGATGTATGGTATGGAATGAGTTTGATACATGGATAGGTCCAAGGATCGTCATTGGAAGAGGGGATCATTCTTGACCATTTGATCTATGCTCGGGTTGAGAAGTAGCATTTGCATCAGAAGCATATTGCAATGGTAGCATATTGTTCATATTGTAGAGAATATAGGGGGAGACATATCCATAGGGGGAGTCATTCTTCTTCCCATGATTCCAAGAAGAGATATTTATCAGATGAAAAGGTAAATACTTGGATAAAGAGCATAAAAGCATAGTTCCAGGGGGAACGATGGTCACAGGGGGAGCATGAGCGATATGTCTTCAGCAATACATCAGAGTGATATCCCTTATTCAAAAGGGGAGATATTATTCAGAGGAAGGTCAAAGGCATCGAGGCAAGGGGAGCATCCCCAAGGAGAGTTCAGGCAGAGGGAGCAGCCCCAAGGAGATAACCGCCCTTTGTCATTGATTTCAAAGGGCGAGAGACAATCACATTGATGTGATTGAGATGACCATTTATGAAGATTTTTTGTATTTCGATCAATGTTGATATTTCCATCAATGCTAAAGGGGATATTTTTGGATCATGTTGTCATTGATGTCAAAGGAACAATGTCTTGTCATAGTATATTGATGAAGTATGCATTGTCATTGTTGTAAATGAATGCATGTCAAATGAAGTCATTGATAAATGAATTCATGCATAGATGAAGATGGATCGATGTGTTGTCATTGATATATGATGCATAGATGGATGAATGAATTAATTTATTGATCATTGGATCATGTGGTCATGTATATAATTTGTTATCACATAAATTTTTCAAGAGTTGTGTCTTTGTGTTTGTCAATGCCCAAGTTTTCACCCCTGCTCCGTCTCTCTTTTTCACACATCATTCCTAGAATATTTCCCACCTTTTCGGATCGATAGTGTCAATTTCCCTTTTCGATCAATCGTTTGGTCTTCGTAATTGTGACTCTCGGTGCTAAAAGAATAAACTACATGTACTATCAACGAGTCAGAAGATGCAATTTGAGGGTGACTCTCAGTGCTAACAGAATCAATGACAAAGGGGCAATGTCATAGTGATGTATTGTCATGGGTTACACCAGTTGGATTGATTTAAAGATGACTCATTATTGTCTTATCATGGTTGATAGGAAGTACAAATGGATGAACTCCAAAGTGGTCCCCTTATGGTGAAATCCCTCATAGGAAGATGCTTTGTGGTTGAGTTATCCTATAAGTATGGTTAGAGAACCCATGCTTAATTTTGGAATAATGAGATGAAGATCAGTGAATTTGTCAGGGAAACTATCTTAGATGGATATTGTCATGCCATTTCTGGTGGTATGTGGAACATCACATAACTCCTCATGTTTTGAGATTTATGTACTAATGAAGTTGGAGGACACTCATGCGTTGGCTAGAAGCCCCAAAAGGTCAAAGAAGTCAAAGTATTTACAAAGAATAAATTATTTAAATAATAAAGTGAAGTAATGAATTCAATGAGAATTATTTAAATAATAAAGTTAATGGAGAAATTTCTAATTATGGAAAGTGGTTATAAATGGGTTAACCCTAAAATAAGGAAAGGGAGTTAAGTGGACAAGTGGCCATGTGAACAAAATGGCTAAGTGGACAAAGTTGGATAAAGGTGGCTATGTGGAAAAATGGTTATATGGATAAAGTGGATATGTGGACATAGTGGCCTAGTGGATGCTTCTAAGGAAGCTATTTGGAGAGTATAAATAAGAGGCAAGGGTCTCTTGTAAAGATATCTCTCTTGAGAATATATTAAAGATATATTCTGAGTAAGAGAGTGATTGCAAGTTCTCGTGGATGCATCAAAATTTTTGTAAGTCTAAGATCTTGACGAAGAAAGTTTTGGAAGTTCATAAACCCTAGTTTCTGAAGGAGCATGCGAGTTGTAGTGAGTCAGAGCGCATACGTACATGGGCTACAGTGAGGCAGGGCACGTACACACATGGGATGAAGGAGGTCAAAGTGCGTACTATTGGAGAAAGCCATGGAGACTTGAGTGTGAGCTAGTACCAGGCTCTTGAAGTCTAAAGTAAGTTCCATATCTTCATTCTATGGGCCCATATCTACCATATAATTTCTGGTATGGTTACTTAGTTTTCTTAATGGATACTTGTGCTTATTGTATGGTGAATTATTAAGGAATTATTGGTATGGTTCTTGTGATATGGTTTATGTTGGTTGATTGATAGAGTGATAATCACTCTTATGTTTTAGTACTAATATGGTTTCCATAGTATATTGGTTACTAATACATGATTGAGTTACATTCATATTGTATGGTTGAGGAGCATGAGTAAGATTTTGGAGAGAATAGATGTGTTTTGATTGGTTATGGTACAAATTGGATAGAGAAAAGTAAAAGTGGATGTGACAAAAAGGCTGCAGAGGATATGAGTTTTTCAAGGAGAGAAAACCCTAGTTGTTCAGAAGGCACATGCAAGTTTTTGTGAGATAGACCGCGTACATACGTGGGCTACACTATTGGTAGGCTGTGTACATACACATGATGCACTATTGACAGGTCGTGTACTTGTTGAAATATTGGTATCTTTTGAGGATTGAATCCTCTTCTCAGTTGGTGTTGAGTTGTGTAAGTTGATTCTTCCATTGCAGAGCTAGTGCTCTTATGGAGTTGATTCTCTATTCAGTTGTTGTTGATAACCCCAAGTATTGTAGTCCATAATAAAAAGAAAATTGTACATACATATTGTGTTCTTTGTGGTGATGGATTATTGATGATATATGTTGTTGTTATCTGTTGCTAATATATGTTCACATACAACTCATTATAAATGACAGTAAGAAGTGATGAGTAAATGGTGATTGCTAACTAAGGATTTTTTGTGAAGGGAAGTGAAAAGGATCCCTACATTGATTCACCCCCTCCTCTCAGTGTCATTGGCGTTTCCAATAGTTTACCCCTGTTGGTATAGGGGAATACCCAAGGTGCAATTATTCAATGACACACCAACAAAACCCTAACTATCAACCCTTTCGACAACACCTGCGAAGTAGATGAAGTCTCACCCAAGGTAGAAGCAAGGGTGGTTGCAGGACTCAAGTGTCTACAACCTATCTAGGACACATATTTGTGATTAAAACACTAAACAGATCACTTATAAGTTAACATTTATCAGTATTTAACTCGTATTCACATCGCAGATTGGAACCCTAGTTACAGGGCAGCGTAGTATTCAACAAGATCTAATACATCCAAGCACTTAGCATATAGAAATAGATCAAATATAGCATTCATTCACATTACTAATAATTAAACTATTATATCATATGCATCTAACATATATCATTGTACTAAGAATACATCACATCAATAACATAACAACTATAATGCACAAAGCAACCACAACACAAGATATATGTGGTTCACCCCATTGTGGGGCTATGTCCACCAACTCTTCTCTTCTTTATTGTCTTCTTTCAATCTTCTACAAGAACAGAGCTGCAAGAACCCACTCTATATAGGACAAGAGATATGCACACACCTCGTCAGATCCTTCTTCCCTAAACTAGGTTTAAGCACAAAGCCTTCTTACAATATGCACACAAGCTTCTTACAATCACTTGCACTTAGCTCTGCAATTTATTAACACATAGTATGCATGAAGCATCCACAACTGTTTTCACTTATCTCACCAGCCACATTACACATCTAGGTTTCTTCTACTTACATCGCCTAGCTTTCTATTTGTACATTACAAAAGGGGCCTAAACATGGGTAAAACCATGTTCCAACATCCCATACCCATTACATAAACCCTAAAACCAAAAATTCCCTAAGAAGGGGTTGAGATTCCACGATCTCCTCTTCGCCTTGCGCTCCACCTTCAACCAGCCTGTCGAAGTCCCAAAATTGGTCAAACGTGACCAAGGTTCTCCAAAACTTGGTCAAGGGCCAACAGGCCCCCAACACTCACCTGTGACTCATCCTGAGTCATTCTGATCTGCGTAACTCTGCCTCAAATTCCTCGAGCTTGGCTCGAGATTCTTCAACTTGTTTCTTTGCCGGAGCCTCCTGCTTGACTAACTCTTGAATGGTCTTCTCCGTCATAGGTCCTTCCAAGTGGTGTTCCACTATGGTGACCACTTGTTCCAGTTTTGCAACTCATCCTTCAATCTCCTCAAAAAGTATGCAAGTTACATCTTGCACTGGTTGGATTCGTTGAGTCACTTCCATGACCTTGCTCTGGATGGAATGGACTTGTTGCTAAGTTGTACTTTGTTCCTAGGATTGTTGCATCCTCTCTACCACTGGTAGTGGCTTTAGTTATGCTTGCATTGTTGTTGCTTGATGCTTGGCCTCCTGAAGCTATGACTCCAGTGTCCTAAGTTCAGTGTCCTCTGCAAGGCTTTCGTAAGTCTACACACTTTGACTGATGAGTTGCTTACATTCTAAGGCCAATGCTTTGATTCCCTAGACTACGCTTTGGGAAGTTTCTTCTCTTTGGTCTCGCACTTCCTACAGAGTGCTTGGCACTTCTTGTAAATCCAATTCTGATATCCTCTATAGGATCTGCTAAATGGCTTCAGCAAGCTTCCCTACTTGGCTTTCCACTAGGTCTTCTTCCATCTGTTCTAAGCTCGTTATAGAGCGAAGTTATCTAGTGACTACCTCTTTAAATCCAATATTCTCTACGAGTAGTTTTTCCTTCTCCTTCTATATCTGCGCTCTATCCTCTACAAACTTGGCTTGGATGACATATTTTTCTTGTTGCGCAACCCAGCGTTGTTCTCTGGCTTCCTCTTTTTCTTACTTTATGACCTCTGTGGCATGTTCTTTTTCTTCCTGAACATGACAAAGGTGAACTTCAGTTGCATCTTCTATTCGGCATAGATGGGAAGGTTCATCTCCCAACTCTATTCCTTCTGATGATGGGGGCGCAGTAGACACTGTGCAGCTGGAGTAGAGGGCTTGTTGTACCCCTTTCAGCTCTACTTCAATTCTTTCATATATGGTCTCTTATTTGGATTAATTGTGCCGTAAGATATCTTCTAAGGTATCTGAGACAATGATGATGATAAAATATATGTCATCCATTGTTATCATAGTCTACATATGTGGTTTAGTAGCTTTAGACTTCTTCCATGATGTAGGCTTCATGGGGTAAACCTTTCTTTTCTTGGAGGTCTCAACTTCATAAATAGGGTCCCTAGGTGGTGTTACTTCACCTTGTTTCTGATTGTCTTCTTCTCCTTTGTCTTCTTCTTTGTCTACTTCGTCATCACCTCCCCCTCTGGGTGAGTCTAAAGAAGTCTCTTTTGATGCATTGTTTATGTCCTGTACATCTTCCTTTTTCTTCATTCTACTACTGTTGGGTGCATCATACTCTTCGTGAGTTAACCACCAAAATTTCGATGAGGTCAAGGTCAGACAGTTCTTCCTGGTCGACTGGTATAAGGAACTTTGTAGGTCATTCCTTCCATGCCCTCCTATGTGAGTTTATAGTAACTCTATAGCTCTTCTTTATGTTTGTCTCTGCACACAGTAATATAAATAAAATCTCTATCTGCGTGGAACTTCACAAATGGTCTGAATCTATGCAGGGTGTTCAACATCATCCAAGGTAAAGACTCAATAGACCTCTTCAACTGCAAGTAGTAGGTATGGAACACCATGTTTGACTTCCATTGTTTCACCATGTCGCTCAAATACTAGAGCGTGGTGAACTTCACAGCTAAGGGTTCTGATGGATCAATCTTAGGGAAGGTCGTACCTTCTAGCATTTCTCAAGCAATGAAAGTGATGAGGATCAGCAACCAACTGAAGTGGAACTTGTAGCCCTGATCCTGAGCTTCACAGAAATATTTCTCTAACTAGTTTACGAGGTAGCTCACTCAATTCATTTGTATCCCTTCCATGCATTTTCTTGTGAGGTCAACAACTAACCATGTGACCTATGTGGGTCTTTTCTTCCTTACTAGATTACCAACGATCAACTGGCAGGCCAGGCATTCTAAATGGAGGCTACCTTGTAGTTTTGCTTCTCCTTTTCCACATCGCCATAGGTATCTTTAATTTTCTACACCATGGCATGATCTACAACCTTCCCTGGATAAACTTCTTGTGGGTCTGGTCCTTGCATGTTTAATCCGGTGATCCGATGGATCAGTGTCAAATCTATGGTGATGCATCTATCCAACCATAGATAACCTCCATGGAAGCAAGACAATAGGATTTTAACGCACACGTTAGCCTCCTGGTGCCTTCCAAAGTGTGGTATCCTCATCATGTTCAGGATAGTAGACCTCACGATGTCCATAGTCCACGTCTGGGGGAGGGATGATCTTTTTCTTCTTCCCCTTGGTCCTGGTTAAGTACTTGTGTGGGGCAAGAATTCCATGGTTCTTGCGATATCCCAAGTTGAATTCATTGATCTTCAACGCCATGATTTTTCCTAACTGTAGTCCAATTGTGTGTATCCCCTTCAGAAGGTACACAATGATCAAGGTGTAATCGAAGTCCCTCGAGAAACTGTCACGACTCACCACGCTAGCCAGAGGCAAGATATAATCGAGTAGAATAGAAGGGATGAGATTCACATTCTCCAATTCATCATGATTATTAGTTTGTTTCTCTATCGTAGCTCGAGATGGTCCAGATCCACAAGAAGTTGATGGGGATACTTGGACTCCTCTCGTCGATGAGGCTTGCACCCCTGTAGACATGACCTTCTCATCCATGAGGTCTATGAGGATCTCTTCAATGGATTTATCTACTTATTTGAAGTCACCCAACATGCATTCTCAAGGTATCTCAGGTCGGTGATCAAATACTCGATGTAACAGAATGCGCGAAGAGGTCTCAAATAGGTATAGCACAAAAGAAACTAGTTCATTGTGGGCTTGGATAATCACAATTGGCAAAAAAAAAATTGGTGCAATGCTCGACATGATAAATAGACAGCTTCATAGCAGGCTCCTCCAATGGGTAGGAATGCCTTAATCAATGCAATTCCATCTATTATGGCACGGTCCCAACAGTCTAATGGCTACCTTTCAGGCCATAACTGTGGTTCGATTCGTTCTGGAGTGTCGGGCTAACGTTTGGGATGCCTCCAACGATCATATTTCTTTGTCATGGCTAAGTGCCAATCTTTGTTGTTCTGATATCCCCACAAAGTTCCATTTGTGTAAACCTTCCTTCTGTGAAGTCCTCCCTAGAACTTCTTGTAACTTTTCTAACTTTTTTTTCTTCTTGCTGAGCTTTCTGGCTTTCTTTCCTAAGATCTGAGTCACTGGTTTCCTCTTTCCATTATTGTTCTTATCTCCTCTTGGCATAGTACCTTCGCACTGTGGATGGTATTTCATAGGGTTTGAGGGTAATACTTCTTCTCTTTCTAGGGTAGGTGCTCTACTCTCTTGTACAGATAGGTGTTTCAAGTCTTCCTGTGTTCTTTCAACTTCAACATCCAGGTCTCTGGTCCTTTGTAGATTCAAATAGTATTCTTGTTCTTCCAGTAAGTGCGCTATTATCCTAGCCATGAAATCTCTTAGTTCTTGTTTTTTCTATTCTAGATCCTCCTCTTCTTGTTTCCTTCATGTATGATCTTTCTCAATCCAGGTTTTTCCTAGCAAAATAGCAAATGGGGCGTTGTTCTCAACAAATTTAATGATCTCAAATTCTTCCTCTGTCGAAGTTCCATGAGCACTCATAGTTGTCTAGGTAAGTCTTTCACATATGGTTATTAACTTTCCTCTAAATAATCCTATTCCTCCTAATGAAGGAACCATAGCAGGTTTTCCCAAAATTTCCCAAGTTCTTTATGTCATGATATTCATCTAGGTTTCCTCATCCAGAACACAGTCTATGTCGAAGTCTCCTATTCTTGTTTATATGCACTCCTTCTCTTTTAATATCTTTGATAAGTTGATATCTCTATGATCATTCAAGGTTTCTTTCATTTGTAATAATACATTTTGATTATTTCTGGGGTTCTGTCATATCCTTAGTTTCTTGGCATGTCCCATGCTTGTCTTGTCTCATATTCATCTTTTCAAATTTAGCAATCATTATAGGGAAATCCAAAACTTCATGGTCCATAGCTTTATAGCAAAGACAACTGGGACCTCTACTAGTGCATTCCTAGCAAGATGTCCTGGTCTTCTGCAACTATAACAAATATTTAATCCTCTATTTCTTTTAAATGACCCCCAACCTTTCCTGTACTGCGCATTGGGATCACAGTAACTAACCTGCAAAAAATTATTTCTAGGATCTTGCATCCATTTTTTAGTCCAAACATTCTTTCTATGCATAGGAATAACATATCTTTCACTATTCTTATCAGAACTACTCATATCCAATCTTCTTTCTTCTAGTTGTGCCCTAGTTTTAAGACTAGGACAAAATTTATTAGACATACCTAGATCCATTCTTTCGAAACAAAAATTTCACTTATCTTACCTTTCTCAGAGCACCAAGATTTAATATCTTACCTATTTTCTTCAAATCGGACTTCTCTTCTTGGCACAGAGCTTCACAAGTCAAGTAGAGTACTGCACACTACAACAATAGATCTACATACATAGCTTTCTATTTTCCTCATTTCCCATCAATCACAGTTTCATGTCTCAACAACGAAACCATTTTTTGGCACAGGGGTAGACCCAACGTTCAACACTTCAATAATGCACCAAAAAAACCCTAACTACCATCCCTTTTGGCAACACTTACGAAGAAGATGAAGTTTCACCCGAGGTAGAGGTAGGGGTGGTTGCAGGACTCAAGTGTCTACAACCTATATGGGACACAAATCTATGATTACAACACTAAACATAACACTTAGTAGTTAACATTTATCAGTATTTAACTCTTATTCACATCACAGGTCAGAACCCTAGTTATAAAGCAGTGAAGTATTCAACAAGATCTAATACATCCAAGCACTTATCATATAGAAATAGATCAGATCTAGCATTCATTCACATTACTAAGAACTAAGCTATTATATCAGATGCATCTAACATATATCATTGCACTAATCATTCATCACATCAATAACATAACAAATATAATGCACAAAGCAACCACAACACAGGATATACATGGTTCACCCCAGTGTGGGGCTATGTCCACCAACTCTTCTCTTCTTTATTGTCTTCTTTCAATCTTCTACAAGCACAGAGCTGTAAGAACCCACTCTATATAGGACAGGATATCTGCGCGCACCTCGCCAGATCCTCCTTCCCCCAACTAGGTTTAAGCACAAATCCTTCTTACAATCTACACACGAGTTTCTTACAATCACTTGCACTTAGCTCTGCAAGTTCTTAACACATAATATGCATGAAGCATCCACAACTGTTCTCACTTATCTCACCAGCCACATTACACATCTAGGTCTCTCCTACTTACACCGCCTAGATTTCTATTTATACATTACAAAAGGGGCCTAAACATGGGTAAACCCATGGGCCGAAATCCCATACCCGCTACATAAACCCTAAACCCAAAAATGTTGATTAAGGTTGGTTGTCATTGATGTCAACCCTTGAAGAAAGACCCATAGCACAAAGTTTTGGGAAATGGACCCAATAGTGTTTGATGTAAATATGACTTATTATTG
>JZKD02S2444890.1:299761-310252 GCA_000966675.3 Picea glauca | reverse complement strand
AACTGCAAAAGGTTGTTGCACTTTCAACAACAGAGGCAGAGTATGTTGTTGCTACAGAGGCTAGTAAAGAGATGATTTGGTTACAAAGGTTTATGGAGGAATTGGGAAAGAATAAAAAGAACAACAATTTGTACTGTGACAGTCAGAGTGCCATTCACCTTGCAAAGAAAAATTTAAGCTAGAAAAGATACACACTAGCCAGAATCCTGCAGACATGTTAACAAAGGGAGTAACCAGGGAGAAACTGATTTCTTGCTCAGTTTCAGTTGGTCTTCAAGAATGAAGATGAAGATGAGAAATTTACCAGGTAAAAGAAGGCTCAGAGTCCAGCATATACAACAACGATGGAGTTGTTGAGATCAGTCTCCAAGTGGGAGATTGTTGGTTGTGGAGCATGATTATCTTCTTGATTTAGAAGTCTTTTACTTTCAGCCGTGTTTATACCCCATGAAGTATTTACACCCCAGAAGTATGTACACTCTTCCATGCGGGGGAGTGCAGAGGGGGGGTACCCCCTCTTTGGGGTTCGAGGGGGTCTAGGGGAAAGAGGGCCCCCAACGGGGGTTCGGGGGTGAAGCCCCCGAAGCAAAAATTACCTTGTAAAAGTATATTGTAATTTCATTATAAATCTGGACCGTTCATTATAAGGTCGTAGATATAACTATAGAGATTATGTTAGGTTTTTTTTCCCTAGAAGGCAACCCTCTTTTATGAGGGAAATTTATTGCGGCTATGGAGGTTGGAAAGTATTGTATTCTGAGAGAGGAGACTCTGAGTGAAAGAAGAGGAAGTTACAGCGGGTTTTGTTGTAGGTTGTATCCCTTCATTTTGCTGGATAATAATAAAGAAAGGACCTGGAAATTTCTCTGGTGGACATAGCCCACACTGGGTGAACCACGCAAATCTGTGTCTCTCTTGTATTGTGTATATTATGTGTTCTATTTCCGCATTTGTTTTATTTTATTGCTCCGCGGTCCTGTTTTTCTAACACTAAAAACCACCCTTGTCCCCATATTGTCATGTTACAAGATATCCAATGCAATTTAGAGTACAATAACAAATTTCCTAAAGATATGATACCAGTCCATCTGGGATAAAAATACATTCATTGCAACCCATAATTTAATCCATTCCAATGAGGATAAGGTGAAAGAGAACCCACCTTCCAAGCCAAGAATTGACCAAGGATTAGAAAGGCAAGAGAACATTCTCGCCATTGAATGGAAATATTATGCATTGGTTTATGCCTCCAATATATAACCCAATCTAATATGGTATCCAGATAGATATACTTATCAATGAGAATATGATTTCAGAGATTGTCTTGAGTCAAGAATATAAACAATAACTTTTCATCCAACACCCATACAAATATCAAAATATCTTTTAGACCCCAACTATCCTAATCCTTTGGCTTGGATAACTTTCCAATTTACCAAGTGAAAGCCTAAATATCTTGTGTTGTCTTTCCATAGGTAGTTAAAACACAATTTCCTAATACAAGAAAGAATACCTTTAAAAATAAGTGTGAGGAGATGTCAATACATAGGTATAGCTTCAATTACCGATTTGATAAGTGTTATCCTTTCTCCCTAAGAAATCCACCTATTGCACTAGAAATTAATTCACTTGCCAATCTAGTAGAGTATACATTTCCAATATTCAATGCTATAATTGTTAGGATTAAGCTTGAACCTCAGGTACTTGATTCCATCCCACAAATCATATGAAGGAAAGGAAAAAAAAGTGGACATAGAAAACATGATATCCTCCTCTAGCTTAGGGAAATATATTTCTGGTTTACTGATATTTATAAGCATTCATGTTGCCCCACAAAAAATATATATATTTCCATTTAAGACTGTGTCAAACAATTCAATTGCTTAAATTGCCAACCAGGGAGCTCATAAGCTTGTGAGATGCCGGAAAAATATATGCAGGAGTAGGAAACTAACTCTAAGTTAAGAAAGATGAAAAAATGTCAAGAACAGGAATTAAAATCAGATGATATTGTTATGTAGGTCGAGTCCTATGGTTTTTCATCTATCTCTTGGATTCTTAGGGTTAACAACATTTAGATCTCTGATGCACACCACACTCGGTCAATCAAACTTGTAGAAATAAAAAACCTACATAATTCAACTAAGGTCAATGGACTTATATTTCAACTATTAACCACATTCCTTTGGTTGACAAGTAAGAGCTTCAGCTGATTTTGTGATCACTAAATAAGCTCAGCCTTCAATTCCTAACTCTATAGGGAAACCACACTTGTAGAAATGAAAGATTATAAAGGAATGAACAATAACTGAAATGAAAAAATAATGAAATAACATCACACAAAAAAAATAATTTGTTTTGGTAGAATATATTGGAGCGAGGGGGCCTTGCATCTCTTGGAATATACTTCCAAATGACTACAGTAGAGAACTTTTGATGTGCAACAATGAGCTCTTTATTCCAATATCAAAATGATTACAATGGTCATTCTCTTCAATATGTAACTTTATTCTCTCCTTCAATCCTCTAAATATATAACTCCTTAACTATCAAGATGAATGATATCCTCTCATATTTATTCATATAGCTTCTCCTTTACAAAAGGAAAAGGAGTTACAACCAGATGAGATCATATCCTAAACAAGTGGATCTGCAACTAACAAATCCTAGATCCTAAACATGTGGATATTTCACCACTAAATCTTGGATTTGATATAAGATATTTTGAATAACATAATAACATCAAATCCCATGAGATCCATTTTCCCAAATTCGTGGATATGGGTCAACACTTGGTTAAACCACGTAGTTACAGAATTGCAAGCTAGTTAGACCAGTTTTGAAAATATCAACCATATGCCCATTTTTTTGTACTTTTTGAATATTTTCCACACATGTCAGCTAAATGAACTTATTCTGCACAAAACCCATATTTTATATTTTTGATATTCATCTTTTTCTCTTCATAAATGACGTCAAAAGCTTGACTACTAGAACTGCCAATCAGCTGCAAAATTGCCAACAGCTAAAAAATCACCAACAATTGTTGAATGAAATCATAATATCTACCCTAAGTAATCATAAAAACATGGGAAATAAAAAAATTTAGTGTAATTATGCTACATTAAGCTCATATAGGATATAAATGGAAAAGTGAATAAATATGAGTTATGAAGGGAATGATGATGAACATGTGAAGTAAATGAAAAATGACTAAATGGCATTGTAAAATGTGTTATTTTTTAGGTACAACACCTCACCTACACTCAAAAAATTGCATGTCCTCATGCAATCAAATATACATATGAGGTAGTGTCCGGGTATATATAATACAAGACCTAAGTGGAAAGGATTTGTTTTACACTTGACTTTTTCAAAGTTAGTGATGCCACGTGGAGATGAATGATGATGGGTATATAATGAAATATAAAATGTAAAGTGTAAATAAATTAAGTGTAAGGAAATGAAGGAATGGAAAAAAATGAAAAGATTCAAGAATTTTATCTGGATGAATTTCCAGTTAGATGACTACCTAGAAATAGAAATTGCTTACCCAACTTTACCTTCTTCTAGTGGATGTTGGTTTGAGAGACAATTCTTGAACTCTGGCTCGCCTGATGTATGTTGATATGAGAGGCAAATGTTCTACTCTGGTTCTTCTAATGTGTGTTGAGAAAATCAATTTTGTTGTAATCTAGCTAGATGATGTGGAAAGGAAGATGTTGTTCATTTTGGACTGCATGTAGGTTTTTCTTTCTGTCATGATGATCTATTGCTAGAGAAGTTTGTTGTTGATGATGATCTAAAATTGAAGGTATGAAGAGTATTGTTGTTGAAGAATATAATTGATGTTGATGTTGTAGACGAAATTGAATTTGTTTAATGTTATTGAATTGTTGCTACAGAAATGCTGAAAATTTAATCTTTATTCATGCTTGAAAACTTGAAAATGTAAAAATATTGAAAATCATGGTTGATAGGTGGATGATCATATCATATTGATTTGAAATAACCTCCAATATTTGATCTATTTTTTAGATGCGTGCAACCATTCAAAACTACAAGTCAGCTACAAAAAGATGAAAAAACGAAAAATGTTGAAAATCATGGTTGATAGGTGGATGATCATCTCATGCTAATTTGAAATCATCTCCAAGTGGTGATCTAGTCTTGGGATGCATGAAACCATTCAAAACTATAAATTGGCTACAGAAAGATGGTTATAACTACTTACAAAAATTCTGATATTTTTTATAAAATCAGTTTTAAAACACGCCAATGCATCCCTTGTCATGCATTTATTACAAATTTCATCTACATATTACTCAAGCATTTTCTACAAATTCCATCTGCTTCTTACTCAATTTGTTGTATGGGGCACAAAACTCATGTCTCAAAATTTCTCAGTTTAGCTTCAATTATTTACAAATGACGTGTAAAAAGTGCCCTTCAAGCTGACTGTTGCATGAAATCTAGAAATTATATTAAAATTTGTGTTAAAAACATACATGTATATCCCTCATTGTGCACTTTATGGAAATTGTGTCTGCATGTTACTCAATTTGTTGCATGGGGCACAAAACCCATGTCTTAGAAATTTTTAATTTTTCCTCATCTACTTGAAAATGTCTTGCAAATATTATCCCTGAGAATGAAAATATGGTTGCCACAACCTTTCTGCAGTTGTAGAAAATCATTGTCATTTGAAAACAAATATTTTCAAGAACATGGTGACTCAAATAATATGTTATGTTATGTGGCTTTGAATGGAAAGGACATCTCCACCCCTCCACCACACTCAAAATATTGTATGTAAAGTTGGGGAAGAAAAGGTTAATGGAAACATAAAGCACGGATAGTCCATTTGCAGCAAGAAAAAAACACATGATATTACCAGATTGAATGACGATAATGAAATCTTTCCTGACACCCTTCCTGACTTCTAGTGTTGTTCTTGCATTTTTGTATGTTGCAATTTTCATTCCAATATATCTAGAAAAATTGGTGTCAAAGAATCAAGAAAGAAATATATTGCGTTGAAAATGACATTAGCAAGGGTTGGCTTGCACATCACTTCTTTGTTGTACGTGCAAGGCTAAGTTTTTGTGTTGAATCTCTCCACTGAACAAAAGAAAAAATATGAGGATTGTAAAGCAGACCATGAAAATACCCATCTACAACAATGACTCATCGACCACAAGGTTTATCAAAATGTTCAAATATCATTCATAGATGTCCTTCAATGGGTCTTTAATGGTGTCACTAATGATAACAACCTTGTCGGGATCAAACCCTTTTTAACCAAGAGACATGACATGCTTTGATGCACCGACCTAAATATGCTTCTTAGCATTGTCCCAAGCTAAGAAATTACAATCTGCACAACATATACAAGAGAACCATCAAGGAAACCTCATAATAAAGTACCAACAATGAGAGGTGTAGGCATCACAAGGCAGCTAAGAGGGATCATCTTCCTTAGGGAGGTATCAGTTGATAGTTCCATAATCTGGCTTAGCATGAACTTCCATCAAACTTGGGATGGTATAATATAGAGGTGAGTATTCCTACCTATCACGTGGGTGACCCGGGTGCAATCCTCGACAACGGTGTCAAAAATGTTGGACAATTCAATTGCTTAAATTGTTTTACTTTAAATTATCAACCAGGGATATTGTAATATTGTGAGATGTCGACAAAATATATGTAGGAGTAGGAAACTAAATCTAAGCTAAAAAATATGAAAAACATGTCAATAATGTGAATTAAAATCAAATGATCTTATGATGTAGGTCAAGTCCTATTGTTTTTCAACTATCTCTTGGATTCTCAGGGTTAAAAACATTCAGATCTCTTATGCACACCACACTCGGCCGATCACACTTGCAGAAATGAAAAGGCTACAGAATTCAACTAAGGTCAATGGACTTATATTTCAGTTGTTCACCACTTTCCTTTAGTTGACAAGCGAGAGAATCAACTGGTTTTGTGATCACTAAAGAAACTCAGCCTTCAATTCCTAACTCTGTATGGAAACCACACTTGCAGAAATGAAAGCGTATAAATGAATGAACAATAGCTAAAATGAACAACTAATGAAATAACATCACACAAAAAAAATATATATTTAGGTAGCGTATACTAGAGGGAGGGGGCTCTGCCTCTCTTGGAATATACTTCCAAGAAGGACTACAATAGAGAACTCTTGATGTGTAACAACAAGCTCTTTATTCCAGCATAAAAATGATTACAATGATCATTTTCTTCAATATGTAACTCTATTCTCTCCTTCAATTATCTAACTATTCAACTACTTAAATATCAAGATGAATGATATCCTCTCATATTTATACATACAAATTCTCCTTCATAAAATGAAAAGGAGTTACAACAAGATGAGATCATATCCTAAACAAGTGGATCTGCAACTAACAAATCCTAGATCCTAAACAAGTGGATCTGCAACTAACAAATCCTAGATCCTAAACATGTGGATCTTTCACCACCAAATCTTAGATTTTATCTAATATAGTTTCAATAAGATAATAACATCAAATCCCATGAGATCCATGTGCCCAAATTCATGGATATGGGTCACCACTTAGTCAAACCACTTAGCTACATAATTGCAGGTTAGTTAGACCACTTTTGGAAATCTCAACTATACGCCCCTTGTTTTGTACTTTTTGCATATTTTCTTCCTGCATCACCTAAATGACCCTATTCTGCACAAAACCCATATATTACATTTTTTATATTACACTTATTATATTCATAAATGATGTGGAGAGTTTGACTACTAGAAATGCCAACCAACTGTATAATTGCCAACAGTTGTAGAATTTCCAACAATTGTTGAATTTAACAAGTTAGGAAATCACAATATCTACCCTAAGTAATCATCAAAACATGTGAAATTAACCATTTTAGTGTAAGTATTCTATGTGAAGCTCATATAGGGTAGAAATGGACAAATGCATAAATATGATTTATGAAGGGAATGATGATGAATGGTAAAGTAAATGAAAAATGACTAAATGGCATCATAAAATGTGTTATTTCTGAGGTCCAACAGACCCTCCCTTTCGAGTCTACACAAAGGAAAAAAATGAGGGCATCATCCACAAACAACAAATGGGTTATTCGTTTAAATATACCCAACTTAATCCCATGAAAAGTATGCACCATTTTAGCTTCAACCATAGCCCGATGGAGCCCATCAACCAGAAGTAAAAAGAGATAGGGTGACAGAGGGAATCCCTGTTGAAGCCCCCGAGAAGACTTAAAGAACTCCAACCCAACACCATTTATTAACATAATGAAGGATATAGAGGAAACATATGACATTATCCATTTTACTAATGGAACCTCAAACCTAATATGCAGAAGCAACAATTTGAGATAAATCCACAAGATGCAATCATAAGCCTTGGATAAGTCAATCTTAATAACTGAAACATGATGTTTGTGGATGTTAATAGTTTGAATACCTTACTGTGTCAAGTTGACTGCTTCATGAATAATCATTCCTTTAAGTAACCCAAACTATTATCAGGATATATGTTTGACAAAACATGCTTAAAAAGAATGGAAATATTGTTTGCCATAATTTTATACAAATAGTTTCAAAGAGCTACAAGACAAAAATCATCAAATGTAGAAGGACAACCCATCTTAGGAATGACCACAATAAAAGTGGAATTTATATCACCCAAAATATTACTAGAAAACCTTACGTCTTCCATGACTCGTAGCAAAACATTCCCCACAACATCAAAATTCTTTGTTTTACATCCATCCGACCCCAGTCTTTTATCTTTCTTGAAGGACAAAATCACAGTCCGAAGTTCTTCCTTGGTAATCGTGTGATACAGATCATTGTTTTACTCATCTTCGACATGTATAGGAAGGAAAACAATCAACTGTAAAACATCCCCCATCCTAATATGTTCAAGTTTTGTGAAAATGGCTTTAGAGTATTCAATCCCAAGTGAGGTCGACCCAGAAAAACCCTAAATCTTATTCCCATTCATATCATTCAAATCACATATGATATTGTAATTCTTCATGTAGTTTGCATATTTTTGAAATAATTTGATATTATGGTCCCCTTCCTTGAGCCAAAGAGCTCTACTTTTTAGCCTCCATGTCATTTCTTATTCAACCAGATACCTATGCCTTAAGGCCTCCAGTAATCGACCTTTTTCCATATCCAAAGAGGACCTATGACCTACCCAAACAACTTCATAAAGTTGCTACAAATCGAGTTCAATATTCATGAGATGCTTATCAATATCCTTCCTTCATGCCACAACCCAACTCAAAACCCTTTTATTTTAGCGAACAAAGAGCATAAACAATTTTTTGACTAGTTGAGTCATTACTTGTCGCTTGATAAGGTTTCCAATGTTCACGAACCAAATTTTGAAGGTCCTCCACTCTATACCAAGTCAAGTTATACTTGAAAGGATCCCTAGGCCACCCTCCCACTTCATCTAATTAAAAAAATACTGGAAAGTGGTTGAAACAATGGATCTTACCTACCAAGGAGTGATAAATTTTGATATCCTAAAGCAAAGAGTGATGGACTATAAACCAGTCAAGTCTCTTTAGGATCCCATCTATGCCACTACAATTATTACTCCAAGTCAAATTAAGATTAGTAGGTTCAACATCAACCAAACTAGTATGCTCCAATTTTTTTATAAATAAGTGGGCCAAAATGTCTTCACGAGAATAATCCCTCCATATTTCCTCCCGAATAAGAATAAAATTCATATCCCCTCCAAGAATTAGATTCTCAGAGAGAAAAAAACCACGTGAAAAAATTTGGTTCCAATAGGTCTCCCTATCAGCATAAGGTCCATTACATTGAGCAGAAGAAAAGACCAATCCATCTCTTTGCATGTAATATTCTCTATACAAAGTCTTGAAGGAACATAGAAACAATTTATAAGTATAGAATTTGACAATATCCCCGCAATGATCCCTCCTAAAGAACCAATGGAGTCCATCCATGTAAAGACCCAACCCAGAAACATTTTTTTTAAATTATCAGTAATAGAATCACATTGTCCCATAGTTTCCTAAATAAGAACAATGTGTTGGTCCCCGGTTTTGACCATGCTCTTTGCCCATATTATATACCACAGACCTCCATTTATATGCCAGTACCACCCTTTTGGCCTCATTTTGACAGAATTAACATCTCCCTACCATTCAAAGGGGTTACCTAAGGTATCTTTGCATTTCAAACTATTTTTATGCACTTTAATGCTTTAAATTGATAATGGGACTAATATCGCTTGGGTTAGGTACCACTGCTATTCTTGGAATAGGATGTCGGTACCAGGTACCAACTCGTACCCGCGAAGATACCAATGGAGCCGCTTAGGATCTGTGTGTTATGGTTCGAATGGAAGACAGAGAGCCCGCAAGACAGCTGGAGTCATCGCCACAGGGTGCTCGAAGGCACAATGATAAACCTAGATCGATTATTCCTCATCATTCACACTTCGTGACACTACGTGTCACGAAGATGTGAAATACGTTTTTAATTTGATTCCACGACTATTCTCGGATGAGGGGATCCGTTTGTTTTATGCATCTTTGTTTTCGACTGTTATGAACAATAAGACTACTATAAAAACCCGGGATCACTCCTGAGAACGGGTTACTGTTGCCGTTGCTATTGCTATTGTTATTGTTGCTGGATTACGTGATGCCGTGAACCTATGTTTTGAATACCGATTGCTGTTATGTTATATTATTCGACTGATATGTGATTTGAGTATTTATTTCCTGAGTTGATGAAGCACGAAGTTTATACAGTGATTGAATAGAATGTTATAGTCGTCTCTGGTCGTTACTAACAGCGTTTGTGCCATTTGGTTGGGCCCACCAAACCGGTGCAAGTCACTGCCTTATTTTACAATAGATTTAGTTTGATGTTGTTATAGACTTAGTTCATTTTAATGCTTTAGAACTTGCATATGAGGTAGCTTAACGCTCATATATCTAGTTTTTTTTAGCATATTGGCATTTGTTTATCTGAATGGTATATATGCAGCTCATAGCGTGACATCGATTTGGATGTTTCAAAATCGTGTTTATTTATTCCTCACTTGAATCATTCCAGCGTACTATTATCTTTGACGTTGCTGAGTGTTAAACGCAGAACTGATGCCTGTAGGGTTTAGAACATGCATGTGGTTATTTAGTTTTCATTTTCAATTCGAACATAACTCAGAATTAGCATGCATTTTGATTTGTTAGACATTAGTTACCTTGCTTGGTTAGAATAGTTAGATTACAGTTAGAACAAAAGGAGCTCCTGGTACCAGTTAGTAGCATAATACTATGTTTTCCTGTAGATAGATTTAGATTCATTTTGATGACCAGATTGAATGCATTTTCGAAAATACTCTTCGTGTCATGGATGGAATAGAAGTGATTATGGTAGATGATCGAACCTAGAGGTAAAATAATCTT
>JZKD02S2444890.1:272389-287792 GCA_000966675.3 Picea glauca | reverse complement strand
ATGTAATATAGTAAATAAAGTAAACACATCATTCAACAATATTTATTGACTAGTCCCCGAGGTGTAGGATAGTCGGTGACAGAGTGTGTTGTTAAGGCACTCTGTGATGTTAAAGTCACCGGTTCGAAACCTATGGGGACAAAAAATCCAACCATGTTGAGGGTTGGTGTGGCTCAGGTTGGGTGCAATCGTCGGGTGATTTTGATGGCTTAGATGCCCCTAATTTGTGGTTTCTTAGCCACAAGTTAGTCTCACATGTCATGGACAAACTAACAAACAAAAAAAAATAAAACATTACTAACTAAGTCACAATAATTCAATACTCATTGATCATCACACCAATATTATCATAAATTAATTAGACAAGTGTTATAAACATGATAGGAACCAAGTAAGGAAACAGGAGTATCATATCTAATTTGAAACAACATTCTGAACTAACTTCAAATCATTCTTCCTCACTGACCTACTTTGATCCTCCACATCGTATCCTTTCCTCTACTACAATATGTTGGAGCAACGACTCTATTGACCCAATTCTAGATATAACTCATAAAAGGTAGTCTCAACTATATCGACCTAAATTCCCTAGCAGACATTTGGTAGTTTCCATCACACATCTATCGAAGCATGGCTTAATACAACCCTCCCACCACTCCATGTTTCATAGGATAAGTGGTGCATAATACATCCACTCCTCCTGATTGAACTAGGATCCACACCCTATGATTGACCACACTATGTTGTTGTTGTTGTTCTTATAGCCACATCATCGAATAACTAGTTTCAGAAATGGTGCTCCTTATAAATATTGTACTTGCTCACATATCATAAAAATGTTTTGAACCAACAATTAAATCATGAAATAATGCTTCATATCATACCATTACTCTTTTGAAATCAACAACATCATTGTTACCTCAATGTCATAATTATATGGATATCTCCTATCCCGTTAACCTAAAGGTTAGCATTCCAAAACACATCATCATGCATAAATTTATAATCATATTCATGCTATTAAAAATATTATATATTGGCATTTAAAGTAAGCAAGTATGCTTGTTTACCATGTACTTCACACCAACAATCCATTCATGATATGAATTCAACTAATATCCATGTACTAAACTTTCCTTTTAATTTTTTCTTGCTTAAGAAAACCATCTGATTGTCATCTTTAATAACATAAAAAATAAATCTCAGACACTAATTTCTACTTATAGTTAGGTCCACATGTCATAATAATATAGTTCTATCATTTTATCTCATTTCAACATATAATAAGAAAATGAATAACAATATAGGCAATAGTGTATTTTGTTTATTTTAAATGTTAAAATGTGGGGTGTTACATACATCCACCCCTTAAGAAACTTTCTCTCAAATTTATTGGTAAAAGACATGAGGGGTAATCTCGATGCATGGTCTCTGCATCCCCTTAGATATAATATATTGGGCTATGATTGTCCCGCTAGACCTTAACTTGGTTCACTAAGTGATATCTAAGTTTTCGAATCTTATGGTCCAATATGCAAAATGGTTTGACTATGATGGCTCCCTCATTCAAAACTTGCAATTCCCACTCTAATACCATGTGTAATAGCTCTTGGATTCTTGAAACGTTAATGGGTGGTTCTAATTATAATTATCTAACCAATTGTTGTTCTATCCATCCTTCTGAAATATGATATTTAGCGCACTAGTTCCAATGTACAATTTTTTTTTCAATTTGCTATTGTAAAAATTCAATTTAAGCCTAAGAATTAAACATATCATTAAGGATGCCAAGCATAACATACAATCATCAATCCTACAACAATTAATCTTACAGTTACAAAAACTCACATGTAGATGGGAGATAAAATTTAAAGCAATTTACTTGCAACTCATTGAACAACTAAATAATAAGTTTTTAATAGTTTATTCTTCATCTAATTGACAACAAACTTGATGGTGAAATACGAAGGAGAATACTTTAGTTTCTATCTGATTTATGTAATCCAACTCCTTCTCCAATGTTGCCTAAATTAGATTTAATCATCCCATCCAAACTAAGAGCTTATCTAAATGCCAAACTCCAGAAAGCATATGGGTTTCTTATCCATCCCTACTCATGCTAAGAACAACAACCAACTACATATTATCCTAATGAATCAACTCAATTCAATCTCAATTCTCAATCCTAATAACAATTCACAGTTTAGTCTCCTTATTATAATTCTTCCAATAGTTTTTCCACTCCAAATGCATAACCCTTCTTCCTTGTATTTTTCCCTCTTATCCCTTTCTTTTACCACCTTCCAAATATTCTCCCTTCCATATCACATCTCAGGGAAAGGTAAAGTAGCCTCTTTCCTCAAAAGGTCATAATCACAACAAAATAATTCATAGTTTAATTAATTAAATTTTAATGAAGTCTTACATCAACTTACTCACACTTAATTAGGTTGACTTTTCACCCTAGTAAGGTGTCAAGTCAAAATTATTTTATGGTGTATGATTCACGTCATTTAATCTGTAATGAATGAAATTATATCCTATAAATGATATTTTATAAGCCTATAATATAATTTATAATTCCATCCATCATGTATATTAATTTATTATTATATTAACATAATTTAATAACTAATTTATTTTTAAACAATAGTAGTGTACGCATGCAATGTATGTATACGTAGCTAGCATACACATATTTTGTGCATGTATTAATGATAAAAAATTACTACCTCTAATGCATAGTTCTTGTATGTTCACAACTTAGCATGTAAAACATTAATTCAAGTAAACACGTCATTTAATAATGTTTACTAACTAAGTCACAATAATTTAGTACTCATTGATCATCACAGTCAAGATTATCGTAAATGAATTAGACAAGTGTTCTAATGTCATTAGGAAGTTATTGAGGGGAATGGATTCCCAATGATCAATAGTAGGGATTAAACCCAAGGAAGAGGTCCAATTAGACTCTTCCATGTTTGAGATGGAATAATCCTCCGAGTTAATGGTCTGGAAACCATTTAATGGGCTCCATGAATCAATTTTAAAATCATTTTTTATTTTTATATGTTTTGTTATTTATGGGCTAAGTGATGAAATTAAATCTAATCTAGATAGCTTGAAGAAACATGTTACCAAAGGATAATAATCAAGAACATTGAATGAAAATGATTTGTAACTTTTAATTCTCTAAGAAATAAGAACAGTGAATGAAAATGATTTGTAACTTTTAATTCTCTAAGAAATAAAAACAGTGAATGAAAATGATTTGTAACTTTTAATTCTATAAGAAATAATTTTGCTGAGAAATATTACTACAAAATAACCTTTAGGAAATATAACTATACTAAAGAAAAAATAGATGAAAATTATGCAAATAAAACACCATGATTCACCATAAAATATACTTTGGTTATAGAAATAATTTCACACTACATCATATATTAAATGGCAGAAACACAATACAAAAATTAAGAAAATGATTACTAAAGCATGCAAAATTGTTCACTGAAAATAATAACCAACAATTCATAACACGGGATATCTTGGAAAATCAAAATCCTTACTAAACACTTGTGACAATCAATTCAATGATAGAATAATCCATAAATAAGAATTAACACACGAAAATATTAAGTGAAACATGTCCCTTGAATCTAAAAAAGTTTATGAATTAAGCTTAAAATAATTTTGAGCTACAATCCTTGTAAAATGTCCCTAGAGACAAATAAACTTTCATAAACATTGATTTTCTTATTTATACACAAAATTACATATAAAATAGAATAAAATTGGAAAAAACAAATACTTGCACCCTTACATTGATAAAGTTGTACAAGATCTTTTACAATATTTTCATTCTACCATCAATTTGCTAACATCGATAAAGTTGTACAAGATCTTTTACGATATTTTCATTCTACCATCACTTTTCTAGCAGTGCCTTCAAATCCCTCAATAACACCTAGTTTTGCAAATCATAAAAATATTCCCCATACTCGAGAAACCCAAAATCCAAAACTATCAAAACTCCATCCTAATAAGCAAGTATGATCCCACTTATAATATACATGATCCCATGAGCTTACAAACCGTGGTATTAAAGAACAACTTATAGTAATACTTTCAAGAGGATTTGTATGGGTTACTCCCTTTATGAGCTTACAAACCATGATATTAAAGAACAACTTATAGTAAGTACCTTCAATAGGATTTGTATGGGTTACTCCCTTTATCAAGTCCCGTGCCTAGCATTATTAAAGTAGTGTGTTTTCAATAGTAGACTATTATGAATTATAAGTTATCTTATTCAAATGCTTTTGCATCATTTCCCATTTGTTTATCAATGGATTGTGGTACTCTCATGTTGGGATTTTCCTATTGTCACATGTTATTGTCACATGTTGCATAGAGTTTTTTGGTTTCATAACCATGTAATATATTAATTTAAAATAGTACACCAGAAGGATTGACTTATGATTCCCTAATATTCTATATAAGAATTTGTCTCAAAGATTTATCTCTGATATGAAATTAATTAGATAGAGAGCATATGCAATATATTAATTTAAAATAGTACACTATAAGGATTGACTTATAATTTCTTAATATTCTATTCAAGGATTTGACTTTGATATGAACATTGAGAAATTAATTAGATAGAGAGCACAATCTAGTCTATGATAGTATGTAAGTGATTAGCCAAAGTATTTCCAAAAAGGAAATCATAATGTTAAGCCAAGTATTCCTCATCAACAATAACTCAAGCATAAAAAAGTCTTTATCTTACACAATGTCCAATTCAACATTGAAAAAAGATTGTTAATTTTAAAACAAAAATAGTTGAATATAAGGCTATGTTGTTGTGGAGTATATGGTTTATGTAGACCCAACCAAATATGAATAATTTGCATGGTATAATGTTTATATAAATTGATAATCTTAAACATTTATTAATTGTTAGATATTAGGACTTTTTCCAATAGAAAATTCGCTCAAATTATATTACTGAAAATATAATTTTTTTACATCTTCAAGACCACTACAAATGATCATAGCAGAAACTAGTCCATAGACCAAGCTCAACACTACTACTAACATACCAGTACACAGGTTGTAAAACGAGAAACAAAACAGGGGTAAAAACCCAAAAACAAAACCCAGAAAAGAAGTTGAACCAGATGTCGCACACCCCCAAAGGACCTCAAAGTGATTATCTAACATTGCATGCCCTCAAAGGACCTCAAAGTGTTAAACAATAAACCACATGCCCCCCATGTGGACCTCAAATATCTGGTCCAAAACCTCTTCTATCCAAGGCGAAAGAGGTCAAGAGAGATCAGAAAAAACCAAAGAGAGGACAAAACCCCCATTGCAACAAACCTCAGAAGCCTCCATCAAACGCTCGAAAGAAAACCACCGTGCAACAGGAGTACTAGCAGAGGTCGATACAACATATGGTAAATGTGGAGAAAATTTAGTCCCCAAACAACCACCACTAGCTCCGAAACTCCACCTTCCGCAAAGCAACGCCAAGAAAACGCCCCTCCACCACCATTGCTACACCGCAAGTCTTCTTTCCCTAGATTCTCTTTCCCTCACCCTTGATTGACTAGTCCCTCTCCTTCTCCCTCACCCGTAGTCTCACTCCCCTGGAACTAGTCGATGCCCTCGCCCTCGCCCTCGCGCACCCGTATAACAGGGATGTGACTAGAAAAACCTAGTCGCAGAGTCCCCAGTGCCGCTCTCAGACACTAGGACTTGTACTTGCCAATTTGTGTCTCAGAATCATATTGACATTTGGATATAGAAAATGGTATACAATTTTCAGTCATTTGATTGTATAGTTTACCAAAACAATGTTTTCTTGGTGCACAAAGCATGCAAATAACTTATTGTACATCGCAACAGATAACTTAAAATGTAAAAGCATAAATGAAAATATTCAATTAGATATAGAATTCTTAAAATATGTCAAAAAGGGTTTTCTAGGTGCAAGCATTAACTTTGAAAATCGAGTGATCAAAGAAACAAACTAATAAATGAGACAATCAACATACTATATATATCGTCATTCTCATAGAAAAGGCACTTGAAATCTAGACCGACTACATTGCAAAAGATTCAGATATAACGATTGTGTAATATGTATAGAACTCTCCCCCCAAATCATCGAAAATTAATAAACAAAATATTTAAAGTTCAAAATAACAAATATAACATTTAAAAAGGTAAAGGACAATACAAATTACCAAATTTTCCCCAATTAAATAAAGCAACAAACTAATCATAAAGTTTAAATTGCATTACAATGATATTGGTAACACCCTAGATCTTTGCATTCCTCCAACTTTCCAGCATAAGACCGAGAATCAAGGTGAGAAAAGGATTTATAAATTGTGTCTCATCTAAACATGTGTTATGTTAGGTAAACATGACTCTTCACACCTATATCTACCATCTAGGTAAATTCCAGAACCTTTAGGGTCAACAAACACATTCTCAAGAAGCTGACCACACCGTGGTAGAGGGCTTACATCTACAAATTTCACGAAATATTCAATAATCTCATCAATTTTCTTTTCAATTGACTTCATATTTGATCATTATCAAGAATATCCTCTATAAGGTATTTCTTCAAAGACATCATCAGATACCTTATTGCTTAGTGATATTTTTCTGCTGCAACAACAAAAGGGAAATCTTATCAAATATCTATCAACATATAAGTATTTGGACCTTTAGAATTCTTTCCTTAATTGTATTATCTAAACAAACAATGTTGAAATAAATCGGGTAGTTCAACAGTTGAGGAAAAAAAAGAGGTTCACTCAACACTCCCTAGAATTAATTAAAATGGAGGAGAGAAAAACTTATTTGTGAGAAATGGGGAATATTTAATGGGGAAAGGAAATAATGTTGGAGGAGGCTTGTGTTAAATAGGAAATAGAAAAAAGGAAAGAGTATAAATTAGTGTTGATGCATGTCACCTCAGGCTTGATTGGAGCTTTCAATGGATTTCCTCAAGGCACTAGTGGAAAATTTATGTGGATGAAGTAGAGGGAATAATTATTTAAGAATCATCCTTGGATATGCCACCTACATTCACCCTTGGAAAATATGATAGTCCCTCAAATCACAAAACAAAGGAAATCCAAAAAAAGGACTAATGAGACCTTGTTTCCTTCTCTTGTCATTTATTCAGTTGTCTTTCTTGATAATAAGAACAAAAAATATTTAAACTCTATATCTATATCAATGTTGATTTAGGATATTCAATTTCCCATTTTTGAATGGAAGGGAATTATGACTATCTAAAGTACCTTGTTTTTGTTTTACCATTTATTAATACAAATCTTATTTTTTTGAAGAAAAAAAAAGAACATGTATAGAAGACTGGCCTATGACATCATAGAGAAATGATACATGCAAATTCTAAGGAAAAAAAGCAAGCTTTACGATAAAAGACAAAATTCTAACACCATTTCAAACTACTAGGAAACAAATACAAACATTTCAAAGCATCGAATTGTTAAATCTATCATGCAAGAAAGTGTGAAGATACTCACAATGCGACAAAACTTATATAATAATTAAGTGTGGACAAACAATATCATAAAATTTTTGGCTAATACTTCTCTAAGTTTTCCCTTTGTTAAAACTAAATTCAAACCCAAGGGTCTCAAATGCTAAGTTCTATATCTTCTCTTGGTTTTAATTGCTTATAAGTTCTATATCTTCTCTTGGTTTTAATTGCTTATAAGGTGTTTTTTCAAGTGGGCCCTGAGAATTTATTATGGAATGAATGAAGACAATTAATTCAAAGAATCATAATTCCTTACCAGATTTAGGAAGACATACCTGATAAAAATTTGAAATTTCATGAAAATGGTTTACGATCATTGAACTTCATTATGTTTCTACACCATTTATTTTATCATAAACTTCACTCAACGTTCAATACATTCAAATTTTCTATACGAATGAAAATAGAGAAGTATACCTACATTGGCATATAAGTCGAGGGAAGGGACTTTCACCTATTGTAAACTCTAAAATTCTTAAACTCAAGTTTCAAGAGGAAAGTGGAATTAAGGTTGTTTTGCATATGTTGTGAATGATTTTTCCCATTTCACATAGAAATCTCTTAGATAATTCTACGAAGAATAAAGTCGACTAATTTTAATCCACTCCTATAGAATTTAATGTTTTCTAAAATTCTCAAAATCAAGTTTCAAGAGGAAAGTGGAATTAAGGCTATTTTGCATCTACTATGAATGATTTTTCTCATTTCACATAGAAATGTCTTAGAGAATTCTACGAAGCATAAAGTTGACTAATTTTAATCTACTCCTATAGAATTTAATTTTATCTCAATTTCTTGTCATACTTGTTAGGTACCTTTAAATAATTTGTTTTAAAATTATTGTAAGCTATGTTGCCTAATCTATCTTGTTTTAGTACAACTTATCAGTTGGTGAGAATAGGATATAACATACCATAATAACCATACTCTAATCTCTGATCCATGAAAGACTAATATACTTGTTTATAAAAAACATTGAAATTTTAAGATGACCGATGTACCTCAAAAGTATTATTCATCAAGAGACATGCATGAGCCAACACTCTATGGTCTACTTGAAGAAACCTCAAAATGATAACATGGAATATTGCAATGCAAGAGCCTATGAAACTTATGAATATCCAAATGAGCAAATACACTTTCATTCTTATTTTTTTGAATCATGCCCAAGTTCTCTTATACATTGACTAAGGGATCCTTGCACAACCCGCTTCACAAACACTTCCCAGTTCCTTGAAAGGAAAGCCATCTATTGTACTCAAAATGATACCTCCTTATTTTACCTTCAAGGTAAGTGAAAATAATCACTTCCATGGCTACTGCTTTTTGGGTCAGTTTCTTCCAAGTTGCAAAAAGAACATGGATGCCATGATATGGGATCCTCTCATAAGTATCAATGTTTCCAATTGTGGTTATTGTTGACAAAATGGGATAAAAACAAACCAAAACCCCCATAACACATCCTAAACAACTTCCCATTCACCACAACACAGTCCCTACAATATCTATCATTTAAGAACTCCAATGTAGGAATAAACAAACAAGTCCATAGATCCACTCTAGGATCATAAACCTTTTCCCAATCTGAAGAATCCACACAATCACCCATGACTTAAATCTTCCTCTGATCTAGAAACTACAAGATCATAATGTGGAAGTTTGAGGGGTGCGAGGGACTCCCACTTATTCAAGGAGGGGTCATGCATGTGCCTCCCTCTACTCACAAAAAACTTGGCACATGTCACATTTATGGGAAATATGGGATGATACAAATAGTTGTTATTTTCTAGGTTCCAAACATAAAACCTCTCATCCCCAATTGAAGATAAAATTAAGTTTGCATATAAATAGTATTTTGGAAGCCCTTTTGATGATGAATTCCAATTAAGAATTTGGGAGGATAAAACAATTTTCCATGCCTTGGAGACTACAATGAGATGTTTATTCATTAGCCTTGGAACTTTGGCCAAGCAATACAATGTAATTTCATTGGGCATTCCATGTAGAATGGTGTTTGAAGACTCCCCATCATTGTCCTTGAATTTTCTAGAGCTCTTCGTCTCTACCTCTTCCTGCTGCATAGTTTTATGTGAAATGGGTATATGACCAGTCGAATCAACCATTTTAATAATTGTTGAGCTCTAAGAATCCACAAAGATGCAAGCTCTGTGGTGAGAGATGGTGCACAATCTTAGACTGGCCACAAATTCGTTATGCATAAACTGTAGTTGCACCATACAAGAGAGAAAATCATGATAGAAATTAAATTTAGCCTTCAAGAATTATGTTGGATCTATTGTATCTTAGGCTCATCCAACATCTTGACTTGACATGCGTCAATTAAATAATCAACAAAACCACCACAGACATGGAGAACCAATACAAATAAGTTAATTCAAGCATTATGTGCAACTTCTATTAGTAATTCATCCATTTTGAGCAACTTCTATCAGTGCACCCATTCTACCCATATTAACAGTGATGCCAATACTTGCAGCCCATGCAATGGTACACCTTTGTGCATTCAAAGCGATTACTTTCTTGAATTGAATGAAATGACCGTATAATTTTTATAAAAAATATTTTTTTATTTTTATTTTTATTTTATTTCTAAGAGATATATTTTCTCTTGTAGAAATTTATGTCCCATCTAAATGTTTTTGGGCCTATTAGATAATAATAATTTCAAATTTTCAAAAATATAAAAAATAATAATTTTTGTTTGTAAATTATTATGTTTAATAAATGTTTTTTTAGATGAATTTGTAAAACTCAATAACAATTGTATAGTTGGAAAGTGAAATAGTGTATAGTTAGATAAGTTTGATCATAAAACAAAAAGTATACTCCTTGATGTTGGGCAAAGACTAATAACACATTTTGTAATTGTACCCATTTGTAACAAAAAGTATACAAAATTTAATTGTTATTTAAAAATGTTGTTGAAACCATTATTCATTCAACACAAACAAATTGATAAATGAAACATTAATATAATTAGTGATACATGTGATATATGTTTTCTCTAATATTTCCCCCAACCCCACCTTCATATGAGAGTGATATTATCATGTTTTCTCTAATATTTTCTCCCACCCCCACCCTCATGTGAGTGTGGGAGTGGGGGGAATAATAGAGAAAACATGGAATAATAGATATATGAAGGTGGGGGTGGGGGGAATAATAGAGAAAACATATTATGTTTTCTCTTTGATATCTTTTCATTTTTTCCCTTCCTTTCCCTTTTTAAAAACTAAAATAACATGTTTATCCATAGACTTTTAAGTAAACCACCTCTCTCAACCCTTCAAATTTCCAAAAGGGACCAATTCCCTTATTTTGTGTGATATATCATTTATGGCCCTATCAATCCTCACAAAGAATGCAAGGAGACTAGAAACTATTACTACAAGGTAACATCATTAGTTTCTTCTTGCTAAGAATTATGCTTTTGTCTTTAGGGTTCATATTATTGGTCCAAATTGTAACCTTGATTAAATGGTAATACTCTTCAACACCTTGCTACTAATTAGGATTATATTTTTTTATCCTTTTAATAATTTGTGTGAAATTTTTGAGAACTTTCAATGATCTTGACACAATGTTTTAGATAAAAAGCCACTAATTGTTCATTGATAAAACATGATTTACATCTTAAGTCTCCATGTTTTTGGTCCAACATTTGCTTCCATATCTTATTAGCCATGTTAATAAAACTTTGTTTAGGTAGACCATTTGTGAAAATCATTTCCATACATGACTAAGCATAGGTTGTGAATATTAACTCATATTAGAGATAATGTTAAAGTCTCTAATGAAGTATCAAAGGTGAAGTACTAGGATTACATGCATAAACAAGCATGTCCCCATAACCAAGCTCATAATGCAAATATGCACTATGTCAATCTATATTAATCATAGTAACATAATAATTATTGAATAATATAATCACACTTCAATGCAATGCAAAATTGTGAACAAAAATATTATTAAAATGCCATTGTGAGAGGACAAACCTTTCAATTACAATAGAAATATATACAAATCAAGATGTTTATCCATGAGTCTCTCTTACATATACATTGAAGAAGGATTAGGGTTAAGTATTCCTATATTACCCCTCTATGCCAATAGGCCAAGTAAAGAGGACCTTTGATCCTAAAGAGGGACCCTAAGTAAAAAAATGAGAAAAAAATAAGGAAAATAATATGAACATGGTTAGGTGCATAATAAATAACCCATGAAAAATGAATAGATGTGAGCTTACTCTTGAAGGAGGGATTTCCAAACTTGATAAACCCATTAATTCAAGTCCATGGGCTATTGCCAAAAATCATTAAAATAATGTTTTCAACCACGATCAAAATAAATTCCTCCTAAATCAAAACCTCACGATTGAGGGAAATGACTAGTATCAAAGTATTCCTTCTCATAAGAAAACAAGATGAGAATGTTAAGCTTCAACTTGACTAATGGATACCAGGAAAAAAATTAGGGGATAAATTTCATCCATGAGTTAATCTTCCATGCTTTTTCCCAAAAAAAGATTTGTCAATTTCCATTTTTTCTAAAAATGATTCCCCAAATTCTATAGGATAAAAAAAAAATCCATTAAAAATAGCCAAAATTTTATAGAACTATAAAAAATCCTTATAAATTTGAATATTTCTGCAAATATATTCCTAAACATTTTACAGTTTGCATACTAATAATTAATAAGATTTTCCAAGTTTTCTACACTTTAAGATAAATTTATATCCTTGAAATTTTCGCTGATGGATACCAAAGCCTCTTGGAAAGTATTTCCCAAGCCTATAGGGAAAGAAAATCCCCTCAAAGTCAAGCTAGTTGAAGTAGGGAAGGTTGATGTTGAGAACACACTTATACTGAGAAGTGGCGGGGGGGTGGTGAATTAATGTAAGACAATTTTTTACTTTTTCAAACATTCATCAACCATAAGAAAATAATCGCATATGAGATCTATTAACTGTTGATTTTTCTATAAGCAATGCTTAAGCATGAAGTTCATTCCATTTTAGCATTTTACTTAAACCATAACCAATTATGTTGTAGCAACCAAGATCACAAGCGGAAACACCATGCACAAGTACACAAGAAGTATCCTGGGAAACCCTTCTCAACAAGGGAAGAAAACCCAACCAAATCCTTTGCTTTATTCTTCAAGATAAATACCTTCACCACCAATAAAACCTAGCACATGGAGGGTGCTTACAAACCTAGAAGACTAGCTTCCAAGAGAGGTGTGCACTTTTCCCAAGAAGATGTACTTGCTGAAATTTACAAACTCACACAAAAGATATATTTCCTCAATGGGGAATTTACCTTTACTTATAGTAGACTGAACCTGTCAACATAAGTGTCTATTGGCACAATAGGGTCGACCTCACTAACTCACAATATAATTAATAATAACCAGATTAATTATCTTTATTAATTATCTATCATAATAAGGTGGGGTCGACTTGTACCCTTTTCATTACAATTAGGGTTACAAGCAGGTCTGACTCTTGAACAATATAGCAAGGGATCTTATACACCCACTAGTGCTCATCCACTAGGGGCACATACATAGGGATGTCCATATCTCTGGCTATCTGCATTACACAAAAGAACCATTTCTTCACTTGTGCTCAGCCACTAGGATCACGTTCACTTGTGCTCGTCCACAGGAACATCCACTCAATAGATCTTCTTTCCCACTACATTACACATGAGAGTCATCTAGAGTTTCTCATCAACTCTTTGCTCATAGGAGGCTAATACATCATCTTCATTTTTGTCTCATGATGATGCACCCAACACTTTGGGATTTCACATTTTCACCTTGTTCTCAGCCACAGACACGTCCAACTCTATAGATCTCCTTTATCATTGTGTTACACGGGAGAATCATCTGGAGTTCTCTTCAATGCTCTATAAGGAGGAGGCCATCTCTACATTCCAACTCTATCTCGGGTAGGAACTACACACCCCTCTTAGGGGCTCTCTCTTAGTTTTGTGTCCTGGAGAATGTCTCACATAGTCGCAATCATCAACATTAACTACATAATATTTATGTGGAAACCCTTTCGGGAGAAAACCACAAAAATTCTCTTTATAATTCTTTGTATGTACCAACCTACTAGAGACACCAATCCCCAATGGTACAAATATCGGCAAGCACCAACCTACTCTCACGGATCTTCATAGAAACCAATCTACTGGAGACACCAATCCCCACTACTAAGCACCAACTTAGCAAGAGACACCAATATCCTTGTTTGAGCAACATCAACCTACTCTCATAGATCTTCGTAGACACCAATCTACTGGATACACTAATCCCCACCACTAATAACCAACTTAGAAAGAGACACCAATCTCTTTGTGTGAGTTTCACCAACCTTCACAGAGTCTACTTGCTACTTATGCCTTCATCATGTCTGTTTGTTGCTTTTTCCTTCACCAATTTTACTCATTGCTTATGCCTTCACTAGGTCTTCTCACTACTTCTGCCTTTACTAGGTTTGACCAAAATTTGAATTTCTAAATGGAAACTTTCCCAAAGCTTGTTGTTTTGGGCTTCTTCCAAAGAAAAAAATTGCACATCATGCCAAGTATCCAATTTTTCAAATTTGATTATGAAATTTTTACTTGATTTACTCTTGTATATCTCCTTTGTTCTTTGAAATTTTCATAGTGTGAAGAGTCCTAGAAAATAATTATAGTGAAAATACCAAATTGACCTATTTGAAATTGATATTAGGACCATTCAGAAACCATAAGTTCTACAATTCATATCTCAAAAAGTAAAACGAACCAACATATGAAATTTTTACCTGAGATATGTATGTATGTCTCCTTTTCTATGTAAAAATTTCCCAGTCTGAAGACTCCTAGAAAATAAGTTATTGTGAAAATGTCAAACTAACCTGTTTGAAACTGATTTCAGGAACATGCAGGAACCCTAAATTCCACATAGAAAATATCATAAAGTACAGCAAACCAACATCTCAAATTTTTATCTAAGGTACTTCTATATTTCTTCCATGTTCTTAAAAAAATTCATAGTCTGAAGAGTCCAGGAAAAGAAGTTATAGTGAAAATTCTAAACTGACTTATTTGGAACTGATTTCAAGAGAATTTAGGAACCCTAACTTCCACATGGAATAAATATTAAATTATAGCTAACCAACGTATGAAAGTTTTATCCCATGTAACTAGAGATCTCTCCTCCAAATTTGCAAAATTTCAAGGTATAAAACATCCTAGAAAATAAGTTATAGCGGAAGTGTCAAGATGACCTATTTGAAACTGATTTCAAGGACATTCAGAAACCCTAACTTCCATAGAGAATATCCTATAAAGTATAGCAACAAAGCATATGAATTTTTTACCACATGTACACCAATATTTCTCCTCTGTTTCTAAAAATTTCAAGGTCTAAAACATCCCAAAAAATAAGTTATAGCAAATGTGTCAAACTAACCTATTTGAAACTAAATTAAGGAGCATTCAGGAACCCTAAATTCCACTGGCATATCTCCAAAATCATAGCGAACCAACATCTGAAATTTTACCACATGTACATCAATATCTCTCCTCCATCTTTGCAAAATTTCAAGGTCTGAAACATCCCTGAAAACAAGTTATCGTGAAAATGTCAAGATGACCTGAAACTGATTTCACAACTCTTCTCCTTTGGAATGATATTTAATCTTTTCTCATCCATTTTTCACACACACACACTTTCTCTCAATAATTTCTTGTTTATACATTTTAATAACCCTTCATTGTTGTTGGGTATTTTAC
>JZKD02S2444890.1:259257-272379 GCA_000966675.3 Picea glauca | reverse complement strand
CCCCCCCCCCCCCTCTCGTTAAATTTCGGATAGTGAAGGGGGGTCCGGAATTTTTGTTGTCCATTGATTTTGTTTGATGTAAAGGATGGGACGTGAGGTGTGGAGGTGCGTGGAGGTAAAGTGAGTGGAGTGTAACGTGAGCAGGAGTGAGGTACAAGGGTGGGGTAGACTTAGGGTAGCATAGGTTAGTTTTAAATTTTGTTTTTGTTTTCTTTTTTTTATATTATTTATTATGTGTTTTATGTTATAGGTTACGTTATGTTTTTAATATTTGTTTTTTGTTTGTTTTAAATTTGTTTTATTTTGTTTATTTTTATTTTATTATGTTTTGTTTTTTATTATTTTTTATATTATATTATTTATTATAATATGTTTTGTGTTATTATGTTTATTTTATATGTTTTTATATTATTTAATGTTTTATATTGTTTTTGTACTTCATTTTATTAATTTGTGTTAATTAACCTAAATACTAACTAGTTACTAACCTAGATTTTTAACTTAATTAATAATTAATTAATTATTAACTAGTTATTTATTAATTAGTTTAATCTAACCTAACTATACTAACCTTACTTATTTAATCTAACTAACTTTATTGTTATTTTTGTTCATCCTAACTCCGATTATGCATGGATGGGTGACGGGCATGAGGTGGCTCAGGGATGAAAAGACAAGGGAATGAATGGCGCTGAGGTGGACGAAGAATGCAAAAGAGGTGATGGGATTGGGTGACACGTACAGATAGGGCCCACCGAAGAAAACACGCCTTATTCTGGACCCCCCCCCATCGTTAAAGGCAGAACGATTGGGGGGGGTCCGGAATTGCCTGTAGACCGTCCATCTGTGCGCCTCCATGAAAACCGTAGATCTGTGTGCACTTTTTAATCCACATTCCGGACCCCCCCCCCACCGTTAAAAACAAAACAGTCGGGGGGGTCTGGAATCCACTGTTAATCGTTGATTTACGCACCACTAGATCGACCGTCAATCTAAGCATGTTCTTTATTCTCCAGGCACGAATGCAGTTTATGAGGCAAAACTTAGGCTTAATGACTTTTGAGAGTTTGGTGCACTGCTTACCTTGAAAATAATTTGCAGAGATGAAATATTATTTGCAAACCTATACACCCAGAGTGAAAAAATTCCAGTCAACAGATGATCCTATGAATCATAGGGTTATAACATATGGAAATCTTGCAACGAAGCACATAGTCCACCAGGCATAGAAAACTTTCTCCTCATGTCTGCAAATCTCCCAGGAATAGAAAGAATTCTCCCCCCTATATGGAACTCTCCCCCTTTGACATCAATGGAAAAGGCATGCTCCCCCTAAACTTGTGCTTCTCCTTAATCACTTAACATCTTGATAAGATTGATATTACTCTCAATTTCATATCCCTTAATTTGTTCTGACTACAAAAAATGCTCAAACAGGGTAAAACAACACTTCTAAAGAAGTATGAACATTGTCACCAACAACGCAAGATAATCAACATCTTCCAATCCAGATAGTATGTGTATCCAACATAAGAAGAAGTACATCTCCAACAATAGTTGAACATGGTTCAGTTGATCTCAACAAATCCAAGTCGATTCAACAAGAAATAGTCAAGTCAACAAGAACACATCAGTTGGGTTCACATATCAACAACTTCAATTATTTACCCCCTTGAGGGATCAATAAGTAATAGCAATAGTTTTTGTCAAAAATTTCAGTCAACAGACAACCCAGCCAAAACTCATTCAACGAATACCCAATTGAAACTCCAGTTGACTATCATGTCGGGTCGATCCTCTTTCAACCACTTCCAAGGAAATCATTAGTAAGTAAGAGGAAAAATGCATGACTGTACAACCGATGATACACAACTATATGAAGTCCTCAAATATATGGTCAAATGATTCCATGACCATCCATCAATTAAACCACAATCTATCTCGATATTCGACACTGGTCCATAATTCTGTCTTTCACGTCTCTTATGCAAATATCTAAAAGCGTGATTTCCATTCCTTCAACTTTTATGGTGAGGATGATGATAGGGAATAGGTTTTTGTGATGGATAATTAGAGGAAGTAGGCTCAAGTTTAGGTTCACTTATAGGAGTAGAACAACTTGGCATATCAAAAAACAATGTCATCTATAACAACATGCTCAAATTCTGGCATGTGAGGGGTAGGTTACTCATCAATCTATTTGGCACAATCAACAGTAGGTTGTTCTTCTGACAAACTAGTCTGAACTCCTCCTGCAACAAATATAACTTCCATCGTTGTAGCAAGGCAAAGTGTAGGTAGGGAGGAAACAACAACATCATATCCAAGACTTGTCTTAATGAATGGAGACCTTTGACAAATGATGATATTTTCTAAGGTTTCAGTACTCTTTTCAAAATTCAAGCTTTTATTCAACTTAATAGTTGTTTTCTCCAGTTCCTTTATTAAGGAAACAATTTCATATTCTAGCTCTTCACAATTTTCTTTCTTTTTCTTCAACTAGATTCTCACCACTTCTTCCATCCTTCTTGCTTCTTATAATTGAACCTTTAGGTTCATGATAGTCTTTCCCATTTATTCAAGGCTTTCTGACATTTTGGATTTTGAATCACGATCCTCTTCTTCATATTTTTGCAGTTGCTCCTTTTGTTTCAAATTCTTTTTCCTAAGATTCTTTATTTCTCTCAAGGCTCACATGAGTTCTTATTCAATATCCACTTCCCCATCTGTTTTGGAAGTTTGCTCTTCTTTTGAATCCATCATTTTGATCCATTTTTCTTCATCGATTTTTTTTCCGTTTCCATAAAGAGAGTTTCTTCTATATCAGTATAGACTTGCTTTCACTGCTTTCTTCAGATGAGTTACTAACCCATTTTGAGTAGAGATTCTTCTTCTACTTATAAGAGTTCTTCTTGTTTTCATGTTTGTCCTATTTTTGGTACCTTTTGTGTTGATGAGGTTTGTTCCCTTTCTTTACTTTATGGTCTTATTCATCATCACTACTTTCATTTTTCGCATATGGACACTCAACAACAAAATGTCCTATTTTTCCACAATTAAAGCATTTAAAGGAAAACTTACCTTTATATTTTTTGGATCCTTTCTTGAGTTTCCTCACAAAATGGGATTCCATTGCATATGATTCATTGTCGAAGTTATCGCTTGATTCGGGCTCGTTGTTCTTTGTCTTCTTTGAAGCTTTGAAGTTTGCTTCTCTCTTTGATGATTTTCTTTCTATGTTCTCATTTCTTACGTCATGAGGATCTCATGAAATTCACCCATTATTCATTTATCAAGATCCTTCATTTCTTCAATGATGAAGAATTTGGCATCAAATATTAAGGGGAGTGACCTTTACACCTTTTGTACAAACATCGATTCTTCAACATTTTTACCAAGTCCTCTAATAGTGTTGACAATTTTTTCCACACGAAGGAGATAGGCTGCAATATTTTCTTCATCTTTTATTTTAGAACTCCCGAACTACCTTCTATGAGTTTGGAGCTTTTCCTTCTTAACCTTGTAATCACCTTCATAGATATTTTGACACTTGTCCCAAATTTCTTTTGTTGATCCACATTGCATCACCTTGGCAAACTTAGATTCTTATAGACCACATAAGATGGCATTCATGGTTTTTGCATTATTTTCACTAGGTTTCTTCTCTACCGCATCTATTGGTGGAGTTTTGGGGGTTGTATAACCAATTACGATTGATTTCCAAATATCAAAACCAAGATCCATTAAATAGGTTCACATCCTTATGCTCCAAAAGGCATAGTTTATTATGTCAAACAACGAAGCCCTATTTTTGGAGAAACCTTCTTGACCGTCCATATGTTCTCTCAAGATTTACCTCCCAGTGGTTAGACTGTTTCCAAAGGAACCCGCTCTAATAAAAATTTTTGAGCACACACTTATACTGGGAGGGGGGGTGATTCAATATAAGACAATTTTTAACTTTTTCAAACATTCATCAACCATAAGAAAATAATCACATATGAGATCTATTAATTGCAAAACATGGAACACAAGATTTATGTGGAAACCCTTTCAGGAGAAAACCAAAAAACTTATCTTTATAATTCTTTATAAACACCAACCTATTGTTACAAATATTTGTAGGCACCAACCTACTAAAGACACCAATACCCACTAGTACAAATCATGGTTGGCACCAAACTACTCTTACAGATCTTCATAGACACCAATCTACTGGAGACACCAATCCCCACCATTAAGCACCAACTTAGAAAGAGACATCAATCTCTTTGTTTGAATGAAACCAACCTACTCTTACATATATTTGTAGACACCAATCTACTGGAGACATCAATCCACACCACTAAGCACCAACTTAGAAAGATACATGATCAATCTCTTTGTTTGAACCAAACCTTCCTACTCTTATATATCTTTGTAGTCACCAATCCACTAGAAACATCAATCTCCACCACTAAGAACCAACTTAGCAAGAGACACCAATCTCTTTGTGAGAGTTGCACCAACCTTCACCAAGTTTGTTTGTTATTTATTCCTTCACCAGGTGTGCTCATTGCATCTACCTTCACCAGTTTTACTCACTCCTTCTACTTTCACCAGGTCTGCTCACTACTTTTTCCTTTATCGGGTCTAACCAAAATTTGAATTTCCAAATGGAAACTTTCTCAAATCTTGTTATTTTGGGCCTTTTCTCAAGAATGTACTTCTACACCATGCCATGTATCCAATTTCGCAAATCTGATTCTGAATTTTTTACCTGAAGTACTTTTGTATGTCTCCTCTATTCTCTGAAATTTTTGTAGTCTCAAGAGTCCCAGAAACAAAAGTTATAGGGAAAATTCCAAACTAACATGTTTGAAAATGATCTCAAGACCATTCAGAAACCCTAACTTCCACGAAGCATATTTCAAAAAGCACAGTGAACCAACAACTAAAATTTTTACTTGAGGTACTTTTGTATGTCTCCTATGTTTTTAAACATTTCCCAGTCTGAAGAGTCCTAGAAAAGAAGTTATAGTGAAAATGTCAAACTAACTTGTTTGAAATTGATTTCAGGAGCATTCGGGAACCCTAACTTCCATAGAGAATATATTAGAAAGTACAATGAACGAACATCTGAAATTTGTATCTAAGGTGCTTTTGTGTGTATTCTTTGTTTTGTAAAAATTTCACAGTCTGAAGAGTCCCAAAAAAGAAGTTATAGTTAAAATTCCAAACTGACTTGTTCGAAATTGATTTTAGGAGCATTCAAGAACCCTAACTTCCACAGATCATATCTCTGAAATTATAGCAAACCAACACTTGAAATTTTTACCACATGTACTTACATATCTCTCCTTTGTCTCTACAAAATTTCAAGGTCTAAAACATCCCATAAAATAAGTTATAGTGAAAGTGCCAAGTTGACCTATTTGAAATTGATTTCAAGATCATTCAGAAATCCTAACGTCCACATGGCATATCACAGAAAGTATAGAAAACCAACATCTGAAATATTTACCACATGTACACCAAGATCTCTCCTCTGTTGTGCAAAATTTCAAGGTCTAAAACATCCCAGAAAATAATTTATAGCGAAAGTGTCAAGCTGACCTGTTTGAAACTGATTTTAGGAGCATTCAGGAACCCTAACTTCCACAGGTCATATCTCCAAAAGTATAGTGAATTGACATCTAAAACTTTTAGCACATGTACACTAATATCTCTCCACCATCTCTACAACATTTTAAGGTCTAATATATCCCAGAAAATAAGTTATCGTGAAAATTCTCAGATGACCTTAAATTGATTTTGCAATTCTTCCTTTTTGGAATAATATTCAATCTTTGCTCATCTATTTTTCACACACACACTTTCTCTTTTTATACTTTTTCATAACCCTTCATGAAGGGATATGTCCATTAATTAAATAATTAATTTCCACTACCATGGGCAAATACCTCAAACCCATGTGTTTGAAACCATCATTTCCTTTTTTACTTTTCCACATGCACTCTTTTTTTAACATACTTGTAAATCTATATATATAAATCAATCTTGGAAATGATGTGTGTATTTTAATGTCGTAATATGACAACATTAATTTATTGACATCAATGACAATAATTCCAACAATTGAGTTGTCATTAAAGGTTATAGGAGAAGTTGGGCATGATGCCAAGTTACAAAGTTGTTATGTAAAGTAAGGTAGTGCCTATTCAAAACATAGGGTCACCATCCAAGAAAATCCCCTACTAGAGTGAATAGAATATGTTTTTTGACTTTTTAAATATTAGTAATGTATTCCAAACAATAACATTTTGATTGTAACGTAGCTTCTCTCCAAAAAATTTAGAAAGCATGTGATCAAATGAAAATGAAATGGAAAAATACAACTAATCATTCAAAGTTTCAACAAAAAGTTACAAATGTTACATGCATAGCCTACTCGGGAATCCCTTGAAACCAAACAACAAACCTCGCATTTCACTCAAATTCTTTCGATCAAGTAGAGGAGGGATTGTTGTTCATTGGTTCGTTGTGATTACATTCTTCAATCAAAAGGGAGGTTTGTTCTTCACTAACTTATCATAAATGCATTCCTTAGCATTTTGAAATTGTTTCTACAATTATAAAGTCTCATCTCTTCTTATATCATATTGGTTTAAGGCTTGGTTCATGGTTACTTTCATATATGGCATTCTTAGTAACCTGGCAACATAAACTAGTGTGCTTCACATGGGGAGGTTTGAACTAGGCACTTGCTACAACAGAACTAGATAAATGTATAATAACATTAGCAACAATAGGTGGAGCTAAGCATGTGGGCTATAAAAGACTAAATATCCCAAAATCGCATTAAGAGTAGCAAGGTGTATATATAATCTAGATAAATGTGCTACATTTGTTCAAAACACTCACACATAATAGAAATTGTTTGAACAGAAAAAAAGAAAAAAATCCATAAAAATATAAATTTATAAAAATCAATAATAAATATAATAAATATATAATTATAAAATACACTTATATAGGCCCGCAGGGGTGTAGACCAATTGGCAAGTGCCGTGTAAATGGAAGGAACTATGTAAAATGAGGTCTCAAGGTCGATTCTCACCCCAATTTACCCGGAGGGCGTGCTTGCGGGCAGTGCATTTCTCCCTAGGGGTTATAAGGCAGCCGACAGGATTCGACCCCGTGTCACGCGAGTACAATACTGTCGTTGTTACCGATTCCCCTAGTTACAAAAAAAAAAAAAAAACACACTTATATAGATCTTAAATTTGTATTTTCATTTTTTTAATTTCTTTCCATATTTATTAAATCAAAATCAAAAGTTAAAATTAATATATATTAATCCTTACATCAATTTAAGCCAGGGAAGAAATAATAATTGTTTATTAATATAATGATTTATTTGGATATGTACATTGGATCAACCTTCTCTTCTCTATGAATAATAATAATTAAATAAAAACATGTTAGCTCTTTGTCGTGAGCCTCTCTCCTCCAACGAAAGAAATTTCAGACATTTATGAAATCAATTCCTTGAGTGAAGTAAAAGAGAGTATAATCTTTGTGTTGTCAATAATTTAAACAAACCCCAACTTGCAACGCTAGAAGCCCGGTCAAAGCAATTAATCAATGGACAAATAAATTCATAAAGTGGGGCAACATTGCACTTTAAATAGATTCATAGTGTTATTAGTTGTGGGGTATGTTGGCGTCAGAAGTCACTCCTGGATTGCAGTAGGAGTAAGCCTGATTCCCATCAATTTATGTCACTATTTGTTGATAAAGGGTGATGAATGGAAGTAAAATCAAAACAATATCGTTCTAACTCATAAACTAGGCCAGGCATGCACAAGTAGATGAGGTCTTGGTTTAACTTCAGAGAGTAAGTTGTAATAAGGGTGAGTAGGAGGAAGACTTATGTGAGGAAATGCGAAGGCCTGTTGTAGGCATCGAGCTTCCAACAGCCTGTAGAAGAAAACTTTGAATGTAAGAACCTCTTATATTCAAAAGCAGAAACACTAAAAGAACATAACAACACTATAATAAATCCTTTATCATAACACAATCATGACGATTCATGTGAATCAATCAATCATGAACCCTTTTAGTATGAGATGGAAACCAGATGAAAAATAGAGTTTCCTTTCATTGAACAAGAAAATTTCATATGCAAATACATAGCCAAGAAAACCAGTGCTTCATTAAAACATTACAGTTGGGAGCTCTGCTCTACCATCCATCCTTACAAAATATGAAAACTGAGTCTATATACTCAGAGAAATTCACCTCCTTGGCCCCAGGAGGGTAGATGAGCTACCTCATTTAAGGATTTATGTGCACATGATCTTCCTTCAAATTGTACACGCAACTTCTTGTCTGACACTACTTCAGACGACATGGCTTCTGTAGGGAAACTATCCATCAGAGTACCACAAGATGACTACTTCTGACCCTTCCCATGCCTTCCATTTATGGGTTGATTTGAGGTCTCAACCACCTTCTCAATATTCATTAGTTGCTTCTTCCATGGAGGGCGGCCGAGACTGAATACATAGAGAGTGACCACATGTCGGCTTTCCCAAGCTTGGAGGCCAGTCTTCATTTCTTCAGGTTTCACTCTCAACGTAACCACAGGGCCATGCAACTGTCTTCAAGGATTCTTCGGCATTTTCCTTTCGGGAATTTCCTCATGCTATGCCCAGGATCCCTGATACCATCTGTTGCGAAATTTCCCTATCCAAACCAACGACTTGATCTTCCCTTAACATCGAAGGCCAGGATTTATTCCTTATCTGACTCTTAGCCGTATGTGGTCTGAACATGCACCTATCTTTTCCCTTTGGCCCTACTTTCTATATGATAGTGGGTTGTGACCTTGCGCTAAAACTAAAGGTGCTCCATGTATTTCGGGTATCGACGATGGGAGGGAGTAAACTCCTCACCCTTGATAATCCTAATCATCGAAATTGCGAAGGGGGTTGCATCGTGTTGGTTCCTTCCTTACCCCTCGCTCATATAATCACCAGCTAGGATCATGGGCCTATCCCCAGGGGCTTTCACATTTCATGTTTCAGCGATTCCAGATGTAATGGAGGAGCGACCCCTTGTATTTCAAAGTCCCGGTAGCCGGAATGCCGAAATGGCTCTTGGGGGCTTTTACATTTCACGTTTCGGCAATTCCAACTGTAGTGGAGGAGCGACCCCTTGTCTTTCAAAGTCTCGGTAGCCAGAATGCCGAAACGGCTCCTAGGGGATTTTTCATTTCGCGTTTCGGTGATTCCAGATGAAGTGGAGGAGCGACCCCTTGTATTTCAAAGTCTCGGTAGCTGGAATGTCGAAACGGCTCCTGGGGGATTTTACATTTCATGTTTCGGCGATTCCATATGAAGTGGAAGAGAGAACCCCTATCTTTTAAAGTCCCGGTAGTCAGAATATCGAAACGGCTCCTGGGGGCTTTTACATTTCGCATTTCAGTGATTCCATATGCAGTGGATGAGAGACCTCATGTCTTTTGAAGTCCTAATAGCCGAAATCATGACCGAGCCTGATCAGGCGCCACGTGTCTCAACTGGATCGGACGATCACGATCATTTCATGACTTTGGCCATAAGAGATGAGCCCATGGGCTAAACCTCGTGCAACTCCGCGACTCAAGCTTACCCGATGACCGTCGATCTGCTCCATCTATGGATCCTCATCGTTGAAAACAAAATGCCTGCTCGCTTGATTTTAAGCCCGAAATGGACTCCTTCTGTGTGTTTCTCTTGGCGCTCATGACTGCAGCCTTTGAATAAAATGAATTTGATGGGTTTTTAAACCCCATTTATATGCATTTACACCAAGGGCCTGAAATCGAAGAGAAACACCCCCTTGCAAGAATTGGTGCTAAGATTAGGCTCCATGGGGGATAGAGTCGTCCTTGCAATGCTCTAAGAACTCCTTCTGCAGTTCTAGTTTCCTTCTGTTGGGCTATGGAGTCATTTATTAAGCCAAAAATAAATAGAAAAACAATATTTACAAAAACAGAGGAGCCGTCTAAGGATCAAACAAAACATTTCTTCAGGAAATGTCCATTTACTGGGTCGTTAAAAACTTCTTCACCCTCCAAATCCTGCAACCTATATGTGTTATTTAAGAATACTTCAGAGATTTTGAAGGGCCCGATCCAGAAGGCATCAAACTTGCTATATTTGCCCCTATCCTGCCTGGGTGCATCCCACTTAAGCACCAAATCTCCCAGCTCGAATTCCTCCTTCCTAACCTTCCTGTCAAAGGCCTGCTTGATCTTCTATTGATGACTATGAGCTATGTCCATTACCTGCTCCCTAACCTGTTGCACTTCCACCACTTGATGAATTCTTCTGACCATATGGTTTGGCTCTCCTTCATGATCTTGAAAACATTTCGCTACAGGTAAAGCGAGCTGAGTGGGAAACATAGCCTTTGTCCCATAAACAAGTTGAAAAGGTGAGGTGCCCAGGGACTTCTTTGTTGTCACTCGATCAGCCCATAGAGAGAATTTGAGCTTTGAATCCCAGGCCCTCTTATTGTCTTCCAATAATATTTTAACGAGTTTGATTAGACTTTTATTGGAATATTATGCCAGTCCATTTCCTTAAGGATAATAGGAAGTGGAGTGAATTAGTGAAATCTTGAACTGCTCACAGAACTTAACCAGAGGCTCAGACTTGAAAGAAGCATCATTATCAGTGACAATCCTACTGGGACAGCCAAATCTGTCTATGATATCCTCCAGGAAGATGATAATTACTTTTTGTGATGCACTCATGGTGGGGGAAGCTTCTATTCACTTGGTGAAATAGTTTGTTGTAGTCAGGATCCATATATGCTAGCCACTTGAAGGAGGATGAATTTCTCCAATGAAGTCCAACCCCCACTATTGAAAGGGTTCTGAAGCTACTATAGGCTTTAGTGGCAGATATTTGAGCTGCTGCTTTCCTGAGAACCTTTGGCATTTGATGCAAGATCTGACTTCTTTACAGACATTAGTGAATAAGGTGGGCCAGTAGTACCCATCCCTGAGAATTTTGTGAGTTGTGGTCTTCCAGAAATGATGCCCTCCACAAAGGCCACTATGGAAATCAAACATAACTATCTGGGCTTCTTGTGGGTTCATACACCTCATAAACACTCGTAGAGGGTCTCTCCAGTACAAAACTTGGTCAATAAGGCAATATCTGACCGCCTTGAGCTTTAAATCTCTTGCCTTGTTTTTTCCCATTTCATCAGGAGGCTTCAACTCTTGTAGAAAGTATAAAATGTCTCTGTACCAGGTGCATTATGCTAGTGATAAGCCACCCTGAGAGATTTTGTTGGACAACTCAGCTTGTTGATTTTCTGAGCGAGCATTGATGAAGCTAACCCCCAAGGCCTTGCAATTGGATTCAGCTAGCAGCTTGGCTAAACCCTACCCTTTAACCAACTTGGTGGGATTTATCTCTAGGTCAAACTCAAGGATCTTGGCAATCCATTTACCTCTTATCCCATCTATGTCAGGCTGTATAAGGATGTCTTTCACAGAGGCTGAAGGAATGTATGCAGTCACTCTTGAGTGAAATACATATACTCTGAAAGCTTTGAGAGCTTTCACCAAGGCATAGACCTGCTTCTCCATGATCTCATACCTGATTTTTTCATCTCTTAATGCCTTACTGAAGAAGGAAATGGGTTGCTCTCGCCCTTCCTCATTTTTCTGCAATAAGACCGTTACTACTATATCAAAAGAAGCAAAAGAAAAAACTAGGAAATTCATGGAACAATCAGGACTGATCAGCACAGGTGCCTCAATTAATGCCTTTTTTATTTGGACAAAAGATTCTCTGGGTTCAACAATCCATTTTACTTCACATCCCTTTCTGAGCATGGTTGTGATGTGTTTCACCAACTCAGCAAAATTTGAGATGAACCTCCTCAGAAAGTTAATCTTCCCTAAAAAAGCCTGAACTTCCTTTCTAGACCTGGGAAGTGACAGGGTCTGAATTGCCTCTACCCTGCTGGGATCAATTCTCACTCCCTCTGTTGATACTATATGGCCTAGCAACTTCCCCTCCTTCATAACAAACAAAGATTTCTTGGTATTTAAGGAAAGGCCAAACCTCCGGCATTTCAATAAAACTTTCCTCAAGTGACATATGTGCTCTATATCGGAATTGGAGAAGACTGTGATGTCATTCATATAGATCACCAAAAACTAATCTTTCTCCCCGATGAAGGCTATGTCCATGGCTCTCTGAAATGTTTCTCCTGCATTCATTAATCCAAAAGGCATTTTGGCATACATGAATGTGCCCCAAGAAGTGGTGAAGGTTGTTTTTTCTCTATCCTCGGGCATGACTGATATCTGATTATATCCAGAAAAATCATCAATCATGGATATCTTAGATGCACCAGTTACCCTCTACAATATGTGTTCCATGTTGGGAAAGGGATAGTTGTCTTTCTTTGAGCTCCTGTTTAGGTTCCTGAAATCAACACAGAGCCTGATTTCTCCACTTTTCTTCCTCACTGGGACCAAATTGGCCACCCACTCATAATATCTCAAGGGGACAATGATTTTGGCATCTAACAACTTCTTCACTTCTCTCTCCATGGCAGGAAACAACATGGGATTTATCTGTCTTAGCTTTTGCCTAAATGTCTTAGCCTCTTCCTTCAGTGGGATCTTGTGTTCAATGATAGATGTGTCATATGTCTTGAGGTCTTCATAGGTCCATTCAAACACATCAGCAAATTCCCTTAATAATTCGATATATTTGGCCCTCTTCTCTTTGGTCAAACTGCTTGACAACTTGACAAACTTAGGCTCTGTTGGAAATACTAGAACAACTGAGAGGGGGGGGTGAATCAGTTGTTTATAAGCTTAAACAATTTTACGCCTTTTAAATAATTATTAAGATTTCTTCGTGTGTCATCAACCAATCATACAGCATATGGACAGTAAGAGTAAAGATCATCAGTCACACATAGAATACACACAGAGACAGATTTTTACGAGGAAACCCATAAAGGGAGAAAACCTCTTCTTCTTCGAAATGATAGGCAGTCCTTTTTTTTTTTTTTTGTTCTGTACATCATTTACAATTGAGCACCAACTCAATGTGAGGC
>JZKD02S2444890.1:240905-250957 GCA_000966675.3 Picea glauca | reverse complement strand
CGCGATCCCCGATTCTCCGATGGCTTATCTCCCTTGCAACTTCTGCAGATCTGACGGCTATTATTCTTTCGGGAAATTTGAATAAGATCCTACGGTCACTGACTCTTCTCCTCTCAATTATTACTGCGTTGTTATTCAATGTTGGTTACATCACTGCGACCACACGTTCTTGCCATCAATGACAAGTATACGTTGATTTTCTTTCTGATAACTAAAATTGCCAACAGGCTCCTCCTGTGTGTCAATGTTGCACTCCATTGTATCAACATCTCCACTTGAAACCCTATCCTTTACTGCCACATCATTTCCATCGAAGTATTTCTAAAGGGAATACTCCCTTTGAAATGTGATTGCTAGGCAAATGAATAATATGGTGATTAGCAATTTTATTTAAAAATATCTCAGGGTGAGGGTGGCTTTCGAGATCAGGATCCTGATCAATGTGCAATGCAGAAAATTCATCGACAGACTGAAGAATTTTTTTGATTTCAAGATTGTCTTTGAATACCTTCCAATGCTTGATATTGTCTAGAACAGATGGCCTATATCTTATCTCAACATCACATTTGATCTTAGGCGGCAGAGGGATCTTGAACAGACTAGTTGAGACAGCTAAGGAATCGGCCAAAGTATTTTCCTCTCTTGGAATAAAAGAAATGTTGAAAGCTGAGAAGAAATTATCAATTAGGTCCCACACCTCATTTTTGTAACTCCTGAGCCGAGGATGCTTAGCCCGATAAGCATTTCTGACTTGCTGGATTATCAACTCAGCATCTTCGAACACTGCTACCTCCTCAATTCCCATTTCTTTTGCATCCCTTAAACCCAGAACAAGAGCAACATATTCTGCCACATTATTGGCAGCTTCAAATTCTAGCTTCTATGACAGAGATATGGTTTCCTGACAAGGCGACACAAAAACCACTCCAGCGCTAACGCCTTCACTAGAAGAAGCTCCATCAAAGAACATCTTCCAAACAGAGGTGGTTGGAGGAGGTATCTCGTGATTAAATATGGGTTTCTTTCTGATTTGAAAATGGGCTTCAAGAGTATCAATGAGTTGCAATAAACTAGAGCCCAAATTAGTGTCAAGTGCAAAGATAGGATGATTGGTGGGGTATTCTTCATCACTAACAATGTAGGCCAGCTGAGCTTCTCTGTACAACCTCCTGTGTTCCCCTCCAAAGACTAGAATGGTGGCATATGTGAGATCCATCTGTAATGTTCATCCAAGTTTTTTAATCCAAGATCTTGACAACAGCATGACGAACTTGGGGGGAATATCAGCTACTACAATGTCCATGACCACACTCTTTATTGGCAGCTAAAATAAAGAGACCACAAAGTCTTTGATGACTCCAAGGCATTGCACCCTCCTTGAATCAAAAGAGTACAAATCGTGATAAGCCTTTGTCACTTCCAATCCCAATTCTTCCATGACTATTTTGGGCATAAGGTTGTGGGAAGCTCCTGAATCCATGAGGCAATTATGCAGCACCTTATCATGTATGTTCATGGATGGGTAGAAGGGAGGGGATGAATCATCCATGTCTTCTACCATGGGACCTAGGATGACTGCTAGCTTTTCATCTTGAAGATTTACTGAGTCTATGGAAAGCTGGGGGGACTCAGATTGTAGCAGTTTGGAGAGGGACCTTTTGAAATCTTCATTTTTAACTAGTTCTGAGAGGGGTATGGGAATTCAAATCTTTTGAATTTTGTGCTCAAAACTAAAGGAGGAAAGAGGATTAGGAGCTTCCCTTACCTCAAAGACAGGTTCTTTGGCTGTTGGTGAAGTATTCTGAGTTTTCTTTTCTTTAGTAGTGATTGTTGCAGGTTTAGCAGGCCTTTCTGCTATGAGGGGTTGATCATGGCTATCAAAATTCCCTTCTTTCTTCTTTTACATGAGATGGTATCTGTTAGGAGTGTTTTTGGCCTTTTCCCCTTTACTCAACTCACTGATTTGAATGTTCATAAGGGATTCTTCATATGCAGATTGAGTCAAATGGGGAAAAGGGGAAGTGTCTTCAATACAGTGAATTTCAGGGTCGAGCTCATCTATCTCCTCTCCTTCCTCATGAGCAACTAGGTTATTTTGGAGAGGGGTTTGAATCCTCTGATCATCTCTATCTTTGCTCCTTTGTTCCCTTGGCAAAGCCTGTGGCACATTGTTGCTAGGCCTCCTGAAGCCTCTGTTATCAGTATTTTGGGGATTTCTGTACATGGGCTTCCCTTCTAACTCCCACCTTTCCATTCTAGCCGAAAGAAATTTTAACACTTTAGTTACCTCAATCATTTGAAGGGGAAGGGAAGAGGAATTGGATGGGGAGGCTTCAGGTCTCTTCCTAGATATGTCTCTATTAGCCTTATTCCTGAGTCGATCAACAACCAATATGTTAGATTCTACTTCCACGGCTACATCCTGCATGTGAGCCAGAGTAGTTGCTCTCCTTTCCCTCAACAGGAGGTAGAAATCAGGATCAAAAGCACTAGCATAAGTGATTTTAGAAGAGGCTTCTGAGGGCTTTATCTCAACGAGGGTCTTATTGTACATTTTATTGAATCTCTTGGAGAAGTCAGAGACAAAATTTCCATCCTTTCTCTTCAAAGACCCAAACTCTGGCATGTAATACATGAATTCCTTTTTGTCTCCCCACTGTCTTAAAAAAGAATTATCCAAAGCCTCAATCCCATCGATAGATCCAGAAGGCAGGGCCCTAAACCACTTTCTAGCCTCGCCTTCAAGGCTATGGACGAAAATCCTCATCCATACATCTGCATGCATGATAACATGATCATCTGTAAAACTGTAAAAGGCTTCANTGATAAGCCTTTGTCACTTCCAATCCCAATTCTTCCATGACTATTTTGGGCATAAGGTTGTGGGAAGCTCCTGAATCCATGAGGCAATTATGCAGCACCTTATCATGTATGTTCATGGATGGGTAGAAGGGAGGGGATGAATCATCCATGTCTTCTACCATGGGACCTAGGATGACTGCTAGCTTTTCATCTTGAAGATTTACTGAGTCTATGGAAAGCTGGGGGGACTCAGATTGTAGCAGTTTGGAGAGGGACCTTTTGAAATCTTCATTTTTAACTAGTTCTGAGAGGGGTATGGGAATTCAAATCTTTTGAATTTTGTGCTCAAAACTAAAGGAGGAAAGAGGATTAGGAGCTTCCCTTACCTCAAAGACAGGTTCTTTGGCTGTTGGTGAAGTATTCTGAGTTTTCTTTTCTTTAGTAGTGATTGTTGCAGGTTTAGCAGGCCTTTCTGCTATGAGGGGTTGATCATGGCTATCAAAATTCCCTTCTTTCTTCTTTTACATGAGATGGTATCTGTTAGGAGTGTTTTTGTCCTTTTCCCCTTTACTCAACTCACTGATTTGAATGTTCATAAGGGATTCTTCATATGCAGATTGAGTCAAATGGGGAAAAGGGGAAGTGTCTTCAATACAGTGAATTTCAGGGTCGAGCTCATCTATCTCCTCTCCTTCCTCATGAGCAACTAGGTTATTTTGGAGAGGGGTTTGAATCCTCTGATCATCTCTATCTTTGCTCCTTTGTTCCCTTGGCAAAGCCTGTGGCACATTGTTGCTAGGCCTCCTGAAGCCTCTGTTATCAGTATTTTGGGGATTTCTGTACATGGGCTTCCCTTCTAACTCCCACCTTTCCATTCTAGCCGAAAGAAATTTTAACACTTTAGTTACCTCAATCATTTGAAGGGGAAGGGAAGAGGAATTGGATGGGGAGGCTTCAGGTCTCTTCCTAGATATGTCTCTATTAGCCTTATTCCTGAGTCGATCAACAACCAATATGTTAGATTCTACTTCCACGGCTACATCCTGCATGTGAGCCAGAGTAGTTGCTCTCCTTTCCCTCAACAGGAGGTAGAAATCAGGATCAAAAGCACTAGCATAAGTGATTTTAGAAGAGGCTTCTGAGGGCTTTATCTCAACGAGGGTCTTATTGTACATTTTATTGAATCTCTTGGAGAAGTCAGAGACAAAATTTCCATCCTTTCTCTTCAAAGACCCAAACTCTGGCATGTAATACATGAATTCCTTTTTGTCTCCCCACTGTCTTAAAAAAGAATTATCCAAAGCCTCAATCCCATCGATAGATCCAGAAGGCAGGGCCCTAAACCACTTTCTAGCCTCGCCTTCAAGGCTATGGACGAAAATCCTCATCCATACATCTGCATGCATGATAACATGATCATCTGTAAAACTGTAAAAGGCTTCAAGGTGTTCTTCTGCAGCTATGTCCCCTTTGCCTGTAAACTTGGGTAGCTGCTTAAGGTAGCCATATTTTGAAGGGCATTGAGAGGCTGAGGTAACAAAAGGGGAGCATACCTGGCAGCTATTATAGCCTCCATCCTGGTCATGGGGGGATTTTCTCCTGCCATAGGAATATTAGGTGGAAGAGAACTCAGAGGAGAAGTAGCTCGAACAGGGGATACTAGAAATGAGCTTCCAGGTGGAAGGGGGAACAATGAGGGATTCATAGAGAAGAATAAAGGGCTTGAGTCAGCAAATGCTTCTCTCTATGCAGTAGCAACAACAGTAATAAGAGGAGGAGTGGTAAATCTAGGGGTGGGGAAATATTCTGTGGTCCTGGGTCTATTCCAAGGTACAGCTGAAGGGGAGAGGGGAGTGACAAGGATTTCTCCCTCCAGTCCTAGACCAGGAGGGGAAAACTCAGCAGGAACACTTCCAAAATTCAGGAACCAAGAAACTTTAGAAAAAGGTCTACTAGGAAGCTGAGAAGAAGAAAATGGAGTTTCTACAGAAGGAGATGGAAAATTACTTGGTTCATTGGTGGAAGTTTCTCCTTCAGAGGCCTTTCCTTTTCTAATAATCACCTTTGGATCAGCTTCAGGTGTAGCTAGAGGCAGTTGTGGATGGGACTACGTGTGTCTACCTCTGGAAGCCACAACTAAAACAACGGGTTCACCACAATGGAGTCGCTAGGTGCACAGTGGCAATCTCGTAGGGATCTGATGCCCGATGCACCTTCAGAATCAGAGGCTCGATGTCATTCGATCCCAGGGAAAATTTTCAACTTCGTCCTCGAAAACGACGCCAGAAATGTTGGTGTCAGAAGTCACTCCTAGATTGCAGCAGGAGTAAGCCTGATGCCCATCAATTTATGTCGCTATTTGTTGATAAAGGGTGATGAATGGAAGTAAACTTAGAACAATATCGTTCTAACTCATAAACTAGGTCAGACATGCATAAGCAGATGAGGTCTTGGTTTAAGTTCAGACAGTAAGTTGTAATAAGGGTGAGTAGGAGGAAGACTTCTGTGAGGAAATGTGAAGGCTTGTTGTAGCCATCGAGCTTCCAACAGCCTGTAGAAGAAAACTTTGAACACAAGAACCTCTTATATTCAAAAGCATAAACACTAAAAGATCATAACAGCGCTATAATAAATCCTTTATCATAACACAATCATGACGATTCATGTGAATCAATCAATCATGAACCCTTTTAGTATGAGATGGAAACCAGATGAAAAAGAGAGATGCCTTACATTGAACAAGGAAATTTCATATGTGGATATATAGCCAAGAAAATCAGTGCTTCATTAAAACATTAAAGTCGAGAGCTCTAATCTACTATCCATCCTTACAAAATATGAAAACTGAGTCTATATACTCAGAGCAATTCACCTCCTTGGCCCCAGGAGGGTAGCTGAGCTACCTCATTTAAGGCTTTACGTGCGCATGATATTCCTTCAGACTATACACGCAGCTTCTTGTCTGACACTGCTTCAGACAACATGGCTTCTGTAGGGAAACTATCCATCGGAGTACCACGATCTGACTGCTTCTGACCCTTCCCATGCCTTCCATTTATGGGTTGAGTTGAGGTCTCAACCACCTGCTCAATATTCATTAACTTCTTCTTCCATGGAGGGTGGCCGAGACTGAATACATAGAGAGTGACCACGTGTTGACTTTCCAAAGCTTAGAGGCCAGCCTTCATTTATTCAGGTTTCACTCTCAACATAACCACAGGGCCATGCAACTGTCTTCAAGTACTCTTTGGCATTTTCCTTTTGGGGATTTCCTCATGCTGTGTCCAGGATCCCCGATACCCTGTGTTGCGAAATTTCCCTATCCAAACCAACAACTTGATCTTCCCTTAACATCGACGGCCAGGATTTCTTCCTTATCCAGCTCTTAGCCGTCTGTGATCTGAACAAGTGCCTATCTTTTCCCTTTGGCCCTACTTTCTATATGATAGTGGGTTGTGACCTTGCGCTAAAACCAAAGATTCTCCACGGATTTCGGGCATCAACGATGGGAGGGAGTAAACTCCTCACCCTTGATAATCCTGATCACTGAAATCGCGAAGGGGGCTACATCGTGTTGATGCCTTCCTTACCCCTCACTCATATACATTTCGTGTTTCGGCTATTCCAGATGCAGTGGAGGAGCGACCCCTTGTATTTCAAAGTCTCAGTAGCTGGAATGCCGAAACAGCTCCTGGGGATTTTACATTTCACGTTTCAGCGATTCCAGCTGCAGTGGAGGAGTGACCCCTTGTCTTTCAAAGTCCTCGTAGCCAGAATGCCGAAACGGCTCTTGGGGGATTTTACATTTTGCATTTTGGCGATTCCAGATGCAGTAGAGGAGTGACCCCTTGTATTTCAAAGTCCCGGTAGCTGGAATGCCGAAATGGCTCCTGGGGGCTTTTACATTTCATGTTTCGGTGATTCTAGATGCAGTGGAAGAGAGACCCCCTATCTTTCAAAGTCTCGATACCCGGAATGCTAAAACGACTTCTAGGGGATTTTACATTTCGTGTTTCGGCAATTCCAGATGCAGTGGATGAGAGACCCCATGTCTTTTGAAGTCCCGGTAGTCGAAATCGCGACCGAGCCTGATCAGGCGCCATGTGTCCCAACTGGATCGGACGACCACGATCATTTCATGACTTTGGCCATAAGAGATGAGCCCATGTGCTAAACCTCGTGCAACTCTGCGACTCAAGCTTACCCGATGACCGTTGATCTGCTCCATCTATGGATCCTAGCTGTTGAAGACAAAATGCCCGCTCACTTGATTTTAAGCCTGAAATGGACTTCTTATGTGTGCTACGCTTGGCGCTCATGACTGTGGCCTTTGAATAAAATGCATTTGATGGGTTTTTAAACCCCATTTCTATGCATTTACACCAAGGGCCTGAAATCAGAGAGAAACACCCCGTTGCAAGAATTGGTGCTAACAGGGTAGGATCTAAAATGTTTTTTGTTTGGATAAGAATTCATCTTTCTTGAATGTAAAGAAACATGGTAATGTTCTAAAATCCAATTATCAATAGGTTATTCCAAGTAACATGGTTTTCCTTGAATAAGGATGATGAATCAACCTACATTCACAAATAGTAGCTAATAATAATTGTCCCCGATACTCATTGACAACTATTCATTAACAACTAAGTTATGATATATTTTCCACCTTATAAAAATCATAAAAATCAAAAATCTCAACACCACACCAATCACACCAAGCTCCTGAATGGTGGTTTTATATGTAAATGAGGGTTGCATGGAAAGGCAGTTATTGCCGAGTTAGTTTGGAAATACATGTTGAACAATGAAACTTAATATAACTAAATGCACAAGTAATAAATATTTTGTGTCAAAAGATAATAATTGAGGGTTGTTTGTTATTCAAAATGTATAATGAACAATAAACTGAATAGAAGTATAATATTCATAAATATAATATAAATATAATAATAAATAATATATTAGATAATAAATATAATATAAATATAATAATGGATAATAATAAATACATAGTAAAAAAATTTATATTTAGATGTGGTGATTGGTGAAATTGATTGATTATGTAATTAATTCTACATATTGAAAGACGAGAAATAACACTTCAATTCTATCAACCAATTAGAAATGAGAAACAAAAATATTTTTATTATATCCAAAAATATATATTTGTTTTCCTATGTTAAACATTACGTTGCATACACAAATTTATGGTAAAAGGCAAATTAATGTCACGTCAAAAGCAAACTCATGGCTATAGTCTCATGGCAGGGACTAATAATGTTAATGTCAATAACATTATTTACATATGCAATGATTTCAATGATTTCAATTTACCTTGGTCGTATATTTCCTTCTTTTAATTATGATTTAACTTATTGACAAAAAATCCCACTGTAGAGGGATAGGAGGCATAGCTTGTTATATTCCTCACATTCAACTTCATAAGATTGATCGTCTTAATCGATACATTTGGATATAAATTTTAGACACCAATGCTAAGAAGATGTATATAGCAATTTGTTATTTTGCACCTATTAATTCTACTTTTTATAAGAAAAATAGTCTGGATAAAAATTGTCCCTATAATAATTTAGAACAAGATATTTATAATTTGAAAAATGAAGGTAATATCCTCGTGCTAGGAGACATTAATGCTAGGACTGCAACTAAACAAGCTACTCTTTTAAGTGATGACTCCAACCATAATCCTTTATGGGCGCTAGATGAGGACCTTGTTTTATCTAATAGCTACAAAAGAAGCTCTGAAGACCTAATTGAGAATTTGTTGGGTACTGCGTTGGACAAGCTCTGCAGCTCTCAAGACCTAATAATTTGCAATGGAGTAATGAAGTGGCCAAACTCCAACCAAATGACCTGTATTCATGGGCTAGGTAGTAGTGTTGTAGATTATGTGATATCTGATATCCCCATTTCCAACAAAATAACAACTTTTGACCTTTTAAATGACCATGAGCTTGACTTTGATCATAAACCTTTAACCCTAACTCTAAAATTTTCCATGAATAGGAGCACCATTGAAGAGAATTTTGATAATCAAAAGAATTTTCGCTTTGACAAAAGTAAATTTGACATTTTCTTAAAGGATTTAAATAGTAAATTAAACCTCTTAACTTATAAGGACAACATTGAAGAACTCTATCATAATTTTACAACTACACTTTCCACTTCTATTAACAAGTTCTCTTTCGAGGTGTCCCATAAAAAGAATAATAGAAAAACCAACCCTTGGTATGATAAAGAATGTAAAATTGCTAGGAGAGCCATTAGGGATGATTCTAATGAGCCCTTAGAACTCGATAAGATCAATACGTACAAAGCTCTAATTAAAAGGAAAAAAAAAAGATACTATATCAATAAAATGCAAGAGCAACTTTCATAACTCTACAAGTTGGATCCTAAGAAGTTCTGGAGCCAAATTCTAAAATGCAATACTAAAGAAAATAATAGGATTCCCTTAATGGACTGGAATTCCTACCTTAAAATTCTTTACAAGTTCCCTAATTCCATGGACACCATTCCTATTGTCCCTACAAAGGAAGAAGTTTTTTCTTTAGATAACATAGAGTTCGGGGTTAAGTGGGTCGCAAATGGAAAAGCTAAGGACATTGAAGGCTACCAAGCTGAAATTTTTTAAATCGGAGGGCCAATCCTTATCCCTCACATACATAAGCTCTTCAATTTAGCAGTCAAGAAGGGCTTCCCTAAACCCTAGATGCAAAGCCTTATTGTTCCTATTTTTAAAAATGGGGATAAAAACATTCCCTCTAATTATAGGACCATTATGATTAGCCCAATTTTAGCCAAGCTTTATGGAATTATTTTGGAAAAGAAGATTAGCATTTGGCTACAAAGTCATGGTAAAAGAGCTAAAGACCAAGTCGGGTTTAGGAGATATCATTCAACTGTGGACCATCTTATTACCTTTAGGATCATTGCAGAGGAGTTTCGCAATACTAAAACTAATCTTTTTTGTTGTTTTGTTGACTTTAGAAAAGCTTTTGACATGGTTCCTAGGAAAAACCTTTGGAATAGGTTGGAAGAGATAAAAGTGCCTCTCGAGTTGAGGGTTGTTGCAATAAGTATGTATGAGAATGTTATTACTAAGTTTAAAAAAACCGAGGGCTGGTCAAAAGAGATTAACTGCAATATCGGAGTCAAACAAGGTTGTCCCTTGTCCCCTACCCTTTTTGGCATATACATTAATAAGTTAGAAGAATGCTTGGAAAAAG